>JARKHS020000331.1:57500-155966 GCA_030143305.2 Amblyomma americanum | reverse complement strand
TCATTAGCACGCTACGAATCTGCTGAGCAGTAGGAAGTGGGGCGCATGTCCAGGACCCACGATAGCAGGCAACGCAAGGCTTAAGCCAGTAATATCCCCTCTATGTGTACTGTGTTAGGAGCGCCTCTAACTTAAATAAAATATTAAGGGGAAACCCAGCTGCTGCGATATACACCAGGTGTTTCAGGGAAGAGTTAAGTAATTCTCAAAAATAGGTTTTTCTAGGTGAAAGTATTGCTTTTTCGGCGTACTATTACTAGTGTGGCGGACACCAGGAACCCGGTGAATCGTCTTAAGTAGTAAGCTGATTAACTAAGTTTTATTAATGAGCTTTTTAACTATTAGAGTTAGGCGTCTAGTGGCGATTAGAGATTTGTAGCCGGTCCTAATTAATAGCAATATCAGTTTCTAGAATTTCGAAAACGTGATTAGCCTTGGTGCTGTGGGTGGACAAAGTTTGGCTTTTTCGACAAGTTCAGTGCACTGGAGAGGTTGGTTTGCCTGAATGCGTTGGGAAAGGACATGTATATTGGGACGATGTAGCCAGAATTTGCTGGTCGACAGCGTCGAGGATGATCACATTTTTTAAATTCTAAAAACTGATATGGCTATTACTGACGACAGGCTACAAATCTCTAATAGCAACCAGTTGCCTAACTCTATTAGTGAAAAAGGTCATTATTAAAAGTTAGTTAACCAGCTTACTACTTAAGACGATTTACCGGGTTTCTGGTGTCCGCCAAATACTATGCCGCAAAAACCATATTTTTACCTCAAAAAACCTATTTTGAGAATTACTTTCACTTTTCTTTTACTACTAATTTTCTTCCACACTCATTCTTTTCTTTAAAACTAATTTTTACCAAATTCGGGAAGTAGTCACAGAGCACGGTAAATATTTTCCTCTTGTTGTAGTTCTTTTTTCAGGAGCCCACATAAAATAGGGTTCTGTGCCATTTGTACTGCTTGTCGACTTGTACATTTTTATAATGTCTTCCAGTGCGTTGTGCTCTACGTGTTCCTACCCGCTTTCTCGAAGATCTTTTTATTCATTTTTCACTCCCTTCACACCGTTCTGACCTGATTCATAGTTTGATATACACCCCCCCCCCCCCCCCCCACACACACACACACACACCCTTCAACCATGCTGTATAGGCACTTCTTCGAGCTCAAATTTTTCTTTCTTGTTCAAGCTGCCTCAGTACCCTCAAAAGCATCACCATAACTTATAGGTGGGTTCTACTTGATGCCTGCCTTTGCAATTCAAGCAGGCAGCATCTGTTTGGACCTGAGCCATTTGAAATCAGGCGCATATAAGAGACTCCGAGTAGCAACTCGTTGTTTTCTGCTCAGACATGCGTAATTCTCTGTCTTGTCTAGATTTCTTTCTGTGCGTAGCAAATGTCTGATCTCTTGAAAATCAACGCCGTTTGCAGCATTGTCGTGACTGTTCAGGAATTCATCAGAGGCATTTGAGCGAAGGTCCTTTATGCGAGGGAAAGTCCTGATGGTTTCTCGCTTTCATGCTGTGATGTGGAAACGTACGGACCTCTTGGTTTTGATTTTAAGGAAACAAACTGAGCATCACTGCATCGTTTTTTAAACAAAAGTGTGCTCTACATCCCCAAAGCTCTCCTTTGCCACTTTTTCAGTGGGCGTCGCTATAGGAAGACGGGGGGGGGGGATGCTTTGTATTATTTTTCACGTTTTTGCCCCTTTGCCTCTAACATCATACACCAAAATCTCACTAGAGGACGCTATTGAATTGACGCTTAACGGAAATATGGTCGTTGGACCCAAGTACCAAACCCGTTAACTCGTGACAAGCCGCAGAATAGAAGAAACTCTAAATTACATTTAGGAGAAAGCTGTTGCTTCTGGTTCTTCTTAAGCAGAACACCAAAGAGATTGTACGCAACGTTTGCTTCACTCTTCGGCTCTTCATGCGCTTATTACAAGCCTTAAATCTTCCATTGCAGAAAAGTCGGCTTCGTGAATTTGTGTTCAGAAGCTGGCATACTGTTCTCTTCTTTCATTTTTTGATCAAATTATACAGCTGTGAACACATCTCGACGATGATATATAAGTGCTCTGCCTTTCTCAGCTTACGTTTTGGAACGACTTGTCTGTTGTTTCCGTCTGTACATGATCCCACTCCGGTAAGTGCCTGAAAAATGCTCAGTCCTATTAAATAAATGAAATAAATTAGGCGACAAAGACTGCCCAGACGAATGATGCATCATATTAACTTTTTCTTAACGCCAGGCACTGTGTTGAAACACAGGCAGCGCTATTGAATCTGTTTTGAGGGGCTGAGTTGGAACCGGTTGGAAGCGGTTTTGTCGTTTTGAGAGGCTGAGTTGGAAAGACAACACCGGTTGGAACGTGTAATGAACAGAAATTTGGCAACAGTGCTAGTGTCGTTAGACGATGTGGCAATGCCTTGCTAAGCTTTAAGGACCTTCGTCGCTCACAGCACTCTCCCGACGTTATTAAGTTCTCTGTGTCAAAAAGCTAAAAATTATCCAGGATGTATTGCAACAGTGACTGTATCGCACCTTGTTCCTTGCACTCAACACCTACTGTATCCCGTATTTCTAGGTCGTGCGGATTCTACCACCAAGGGCTTCACACATACGAGACTTCCTTACACTCGATCAATATTTTCCTTCCATTAGCAGAACTACCGTCTTACAGCTGCAGTGAGAAGGAAAGCTATCTCTTTGATGTGCTCAACTTTTCAGGCTATGTCATGTGGCCGTTTGAAATCAATGAATAACATTACTAGTGATCTTTTTTTCGATATCCTCTTTTCGTACGTTCTCAACCCGTAAATCTCAAGATTAGTTGTCACTAGTCGAATAGCTTCAGTAAGGAAATTACACTGGCCAGTTGGTTCATTACTACACAATGTAAGACAGCGTAAAAAACTGAACGAAGAAAGAAGACGCGCCTCAGCGCTCTGTCGGTCATTTATTACTTGTCTTGGTTTTCGCGCTGTTCTCCGTTGAGTTTTCCTAAAGTCTACTTTCAGAGTGCCGCTGGAATACATCCTCCTTCAGCGTTGAAATTCGGCTTGGCTTTAGTCCCGTTCTACGCGGCATTCAGTGTTCTCGAAAAGAAGCAATTCCTAAAACATTTCCTGCGGAAAAGTGGCCACACAGCCTTGTATAAAATTGCCGAGCGCACTTAAGGAACTTACGGGCGAGTCATGCGAAAGCATTCCAACTCTATTACAGTTCTATTGTTACTTCATTCTAGTCTTTTGTAGTTGTTACAGTAGTAAGTACTAGTACTGACTATTACTGGTTAACATATCGAATTTCCCTGCCTTTGTCGATTTCACATCGTTTCGACCAGTCGTGAGTTTTGTAACGCCGCCACTTTTTGGGCGACACACGGTTTTGTGTCGATGAGTCGACTAATGCTTTCGCATTAATAATAATGTGCGCTGCCTTGTAGGCAAAACGTAAACTATTGACGCCGAGCGAAGTTATAATTGTCCGCTGCGTGGCTGTAAGCAGCTGTCGCCAAGAAGCAATTTCGCTTCATCGTTTCGAGGGGTGAAAGTTCTTTGCAAAACATCAGCCATTGTCCTGGAAAGTTTTGAAACGAGCTTTCTAGACAGAAGGTGGGCCAGGGGTGTTTTCTTGTTTGCAATGTGGTTTACTGGCCTGAAAAAGGGGGCGGGGGGGGGGGGGGGCTGGCAGTGATAGCCGGTCTTTCTTAAACTTTCCTTTGTCTTCATGCTGCACGGCACGGTCCGTATAGTTTGCAGACTTTGTAGACCGCTATATATCCGCAAGAATCTCTGCAGTTCTCTGAAGTCATACCCTCCGAGTTTTATTCATCTTTGGAGAAAGCAAAACAGTGAGAAATGACAGAAAAAACTGAACAGGACAATCTTGATTTATCATGCAGGAATCTGAGTGTTGTCTGAATGCGGCAGAAGCGTTCAAATTTGGCGCGTTTGGCTTCTCAAGCGGGTGCTGCCTCTTGGTGGCAACGAACGTTAGTTGGCTGCAGCCTCCGTATTGTTTGGAGTTCTCGTCCGATCACTATCACCTTTATGCAGCGGCTGCAGGTGAGCGGCGCGAGATGGCGGCAGGTGTCCATGGAGGCTGCAAATGTGGCGAGAGCTGTCGCGCTCTGAGCCGAAGAACGAAGGGTGAATGCGAAATAGTAATCTAAGATTCTGGCACCATTCTCTACGCGTCCTTATGTTATTTAAGTAGGCGGGTCTCAACTATTTTGGTGCAGGTCGGTAGCTGAGCGGTGCGTACTGCTATAGGACGGAGCGCCGCGCGTAAGTTATCAGTTAGCATTATCCGTTCACGGAAGCAGCACAGAAAGCTCGAGCTGCACTTTCGTGATGACCGATCGACCCTATCCGCTACCTCTACCTCCAGCGTTGTCCCATTCAGACGGCAATAGCGTGCCACCGCAGTGGCTATGGCAATGTCTGACAAGCTTTAATATGACTTTCTTCATTCATTAAAATCAAACATTTGAAACTGGACGTTTTAGGCTCCTACTCGAAACAAAGCCAGTGTTTATCACATGGTTCTTCATTTCTAATAATGATTTAGCTGGCCCCTCACCTTAGTCGGTAAATAATGCTTAGATAACTGCTGCCATCCCTGAATAGGAGCTCTGTGCACTGCTGTTAAATCACGAATAGTTGCTGTCGTTTTCTTCTTTTTGCTTCGTCGAAGAGTTGTCGTTATACTGGTAATAAGCTATTTCGTTTAGTATACAATACACAGGTGGAGGAATCGGCGACAGTATTAGCGTAAGGTTAATCTCGCCTGCCCGTAACACCGCTAGCATCACCGCCACGGATCACCAGTAAGCTTGTCGTTTCGCCACATTAAAATAAAAGAAAACTTTCCAAGTGGTCAAAATATCAACACACAACAAAAACAATTTTTATTGATCGGGCAGTACATATGTCTTTAGGCTAGCGTGCGTTTCCTAGTAACGCTCTAACGCAGACATCCTAGCACTAATGGGAAAATTCGTAAGTGCACTCGGCTGATGCGATTAAAGCGCGATGCAGTCACCGCTGTCGCCTCGTCACTATTTGCATGCCAGTGCTGCAGGTAAAAGAGGGACGGCAAGCTCCCATGGTTTTTCGTCGTGCACGCGCTTGCTGCGCCTCACCACATCCCTGTTCCGGTTATGTCGACGCGATTCTCATGAACTGAACCGTGTTTAGTTCTAGGAACCCTCGGTCGTGTTGTCGCTCAGGATGTGCATGAATATTCAAAGGCCCCTTCGAAAGCTGCTGTTTTCCTATAGCTTGGTTGTTGCATTTGGTTATAGTAGATCGCACTAGATGCGTAATCATATCTGTACGCATATTTGAAGCTTCAGTGTTTGTTGCGGCTTTTTCGCTTCTTGTATATTGGCAAAGATTCCTTGTTGCTAATAGGCCTGAGGATAAGAGTGAAGTGGTCATGCATTTAACTTTTGTAGCTTTTAATCAAAAGCTTGTATCCTGGCTCCCAAACAAAAACATCACCGAGGTCTCGCATAAAGTGTTTTTGAGGTATGAGGTATCACTTCGAGATTGTGTACAGGTCTAGTGTCCAGTTTATCACTCTAAATAATTCACGCATATATTGGTCACCACCCGAAAAGGCATGAAACGAAATTGCGGACAGCGAGGCCAGGTATTTAATGTAAAATGATGGCTGTACCTTCAAGAGACAACAGACCGAAAGGGTAAGGGAAGCTTCTCAAGTTATTTACATCACAGCTGCTATCAAGAAGAGGAAAATGAGCTTTTGGCCGGGCATGTTTTGCAAAGAGCGGGCAACTAATGGTCGTTTAGGGTAACGGAGTTGATTTCAAAGGAAAGCAAACGCAGTTGGAGGTAGCGGACAGTCAAATGCGCAGGCGAGGGAAGGAAGTTTGCGGGGATAAGGAGGGCGCAGGAAGCACAGGAGAGGGTTAATTAGAACTCAGTAGGAGAAGGCTTCGTTTTGAAGAGGACGTAGCTATCTCATGATAATGATTATGTTAACCGAACGCTGTGTCTTTTTTCTTTAAGTAATATGCCAACTTGAAGCTGTATAAGACACAGAGATTCATTATTGTGTGGGTGCTAAGGTATTCCCATTCTCATTAACGATTACGGAAAGAAGGTCGAGATAAAACATGTTTTCGCCATTATTCGAAAGTCTGCACATTGAGTTTTTGCTACACTCAGATTTTAAATCAAAGCGGCATGAGCAGGGCGAAAAGCACGAACGCACTGCTGTCTACTTCGGCCGCGCCCCGGAATATGACAAAGCTCCCTCGAAGCTTGCCGCTAAGCCCCGGAGCTTGCGCGTCGGAGAAGGTACTACGGTTCACGAGTGGAGCCATGCCGGCCTAATTGCAGCACGTGCGACGCGAGTGCCCTAATTATTCATGCTGCTCCGTCGTCTTTTTCTCCAGCCGCGCCCGTTCGTTCTTCGAGTGCAGCATAACGGATAAGTTGGCACCGGCAAAGCGTAGGGGATCTAACGTGGCAGCAGCGACGACCGCTGCAGCCCGTGCTTCTTTTCAAATTCTTTTTTAGGTTGTGCCACGCAAGCTGCAGCTCCTCTTTCTTCCAGGCTTTGAATTGTGCACCCGACGGCTTTGGTGGGATAAAACGTGGACGCTTCTTACGAGAAGACGTATATTAATGAAGGCGCCACGTGTTTTCGTTTTCAGTCGTTTATCCCATGCTTCGGATACAACGGGCTGTGAATTTCGGTTTATACACGCATAGCACTCGTTCGCACGAGCGTCTCTAGGTCTCTTGGCAGATGCTTATTATTGTTTCACACTGATTTTCAGGAAAACAGAGAGCTTGCAGGAATGCGCAAGTTCTCTTAAACTGTCTCTGGCAGTGAGCTGGCTGGGAACAGTAATGTTGCAAAACAATACAGCACACCAGGGTGAAACGGCAACCACAGTGACCCAGTGTGCTTCAGTCACATTAAAAAAAAGCCTTTATTATATTATACTTAGCATCATTCCTAACCCGATCCCTTAAAGCAATCTGTATTTGAAGCTTTCACTGACGTGACCTCGCCATGCAGAACTGCTGTTTTTTTTAACATTGAGTTCTGCATTCGCGTTATACCGCGATCATGCTATAAGTGTTTTGCTTGAGTGTGTTAACTCAGCGTCAGAGCTGTTTACTTTTGGAATTGAATATCTGCCTGGTTTTCCAAGTGTCCCTCTTTGGCTGTATTTCTGGCAGACAGTCTTATCGTTGTCTTTCTTCCAGTCGCACTTTCAGCGATCGTCTTCACTCCACCGTAATGCTGGTCAGCAAAGTGCTCGTGAGCATCACAAGGATACTACTACAGAAGTGGTTCACCCCGTTATTATGTGAAAGCACGACGAGCTCGTCGAGCCATTTGGCGGTGTCGCCGTCTTATGTCACACCTGTGCCTGGGGCGTGAAATGATAAAAAATAGTTGAGCGTGAGCGGATTGTGATCACTGGGCGGTGCGAATGGATAACTTCACTGGCTGTTACATTATACCACGACGCCATCACCGTAGCCCACTAGCCCGCGTTTTAGACTGCCAGTCTCGCATGCTGCGCTATGTATGACGTCGTATGACCTTGCATGACCTTCTATCCGTGCGCAAATAAGTCAAAAAAGAGAACGCAGGTACTTGCACGCTAGTAGCCTAAGTAAATAAAATGAAACGGCGGGAGATTTGAAAGGGAAGTGGAAGCGCCATCTCACAAGCATCACACTAAACGGCGGGAGATTCGAACCAAGAAATTAGGTTATTGTTTGTGTGCATTAACTTTTTGTTATCGCATTGTCACATGTACGCTCCCTCCTAAATTTTTATTATCTACTACTAAAGATAATGTTTGATAAAGGCAGCTCGCAGGGACCTATTTTTGTGCCTGTGCGGTGCCAGCTGTGATCATGCTTCATTACTTTGGGGTGTTTGCGAAATACACTCCAATACACTAAACGCCCTGTGTTTGCCGCAACTTTTTCGTCCTGATTGTAAGCGACATCCTTCGTCATGTGCATGTCACCAACTTACTCAATTGCAGACTGATATCAAGCACTCCAATATCATCTTTACTAGATAATCTCTTCACCCACCTGGGTTTCCAAGAAGACTTCGCTCAACCCTTCCACTGCGTTTGCTGGTTGTCGCTCCTGATGCATACAGCTATGTGCCAATCTTTTTCTCTTTCAAAAAGCGCGGTACGATGCGTCCGCGGCATTTACGATACCTTTCGGTTTTCTGCGGTAAATGCGCGAGAGACGTTTGTACCAGCAGCAGCCGCTGAGTTAAGTGCACTGTTTGCTTTGTCGTCTACCAATGACGCTATTTCAACAATTACAAGTCGTGCTTTTAGTGCGACAGTACTAATCCGGAAGTTCAGAGACTTTAACAATTGTGTCTTGTATGTGCAGCTCGGGAGCATGAATTTTATACGCCTTCCGGAGGCACCATTCACATTTTTGTACATTTGTTTCAAAAGAGCCACCTTCCGAGGAAAAAACGTGTCGCAGAAACGAGCGATGCTTCGGTTCAAGGAAAATACTTCTGTCAGCTCCCGTAAAACTTCTCGATCCGCCTCGAAACATCAGTCTAAGTACTTCATATTGCAGTGCTACTGCGGTGTGAATCCCCGACGAGTGCTCAAGTGAAGATAAGCATCGTTTTTAATGCAAAGAAATATGTGCAACAGGACTACAATTATCTCGTTCACGATGGGCGAGTCTTCAGCGTACCGTGCACCTTGAAATTGCTTCCGAGCGAAGATTATCCGTATAATAAACTGCACATCTCCAACCAAAAATTTTAACTTTAACTTTGGTTGGCGGTGTGCAGTTTATTATAAGTCTTCAAACCCAACCAGACAGGCAAATCTGTCAAAATGTATAGTTTTCGAAGATTATCTGTGGCGTGCAGCTGTTGCCTGGGCAGTTTCATTGCTTACTGAGCTGTGCCAACTGTACAGCGGCAGTGGTCTGTGAAGTTGAACAACAGAAATTCGCGAAACGTACGCAGGAAGCCGCCACGGAATTCAAAATGAAAGCATATGTATGGGTTCAAAAGCACTGACTCTCGTCCGAGTGGTAGTCAAGAGGCAGAGCTCCCGGCTGGCTACTTAAGTTCCGTTGTTCTGCTTCCCGCTCCGGTGCATTTTTTCCCCTGTATATTCGTAATAGAATAGTATATCCACTCCTGCAGAGGGCGTGCTCTTTGGAGAAGTGGGGCGATTTTCGAAAAAGGAACAGAATATGGGACAAGCGTTTACTCCATGGAAAGGCGTTCCCAGCACGCGTTATTCGCTTTGGGGCGTCAAAAGAACATAAACCATAAATTTCGAGTAGTCCTGGATTATGCTCTCGGACAGTGTGAATATACTGTAATATACTTACAAAATGAGTACATGAGAGCGCGCACTCACTGGGCTGTCGCCACTATTTCTTTGCAAAATAGAACAAGAAACCAGGAATTATTTCTTCTCAGACCCCAGGCTAGAGTAATCGAATACATTTGGGTGCTTTCACCAAGCAGCCAGACAAGCTGCTATGAATGCAGTGAGGTAAGTTTACTCGTTATGCGTTATTCGTTCTCTTTATCACGTTTTAAACTTAGCAAACGTTTAGTGTACGCGGCGACATTACTTTGTATTTCCATTCAATTTACAGTATTCATTTACGCTGATATTTTTTCGCATGCTCTTGCTATGTCCTATCGGAGTGCTTGCAATATCCTTTATTATTGTTTTACTTGTTTATATATTTGTTTCCTCGGCGCAAATGTATGAAGAATACTGTGGTACACCCCCCTACTATATTGCCCCTGCTGGAGAATGTAGGTTTGTGTATAAAAAAATAAATGTATAACTAAAAAAGTGCAGCGTCTCTAGTCTTAAAAAAGTAATTCAGAAAATCGCAAAAATTCTTTTTTATTGTAGAAGCGGTAGAGAACGCTACTGTATGGCGAGTCTAGAAATTTATATTTACTGCGTTAAAGAAACGTTTGTCAATTGTACGGCTGTAGGCACAATCTGACGTCTCGACGTCAATGTCCACAATAAATTCAGTTAATAAATAAATTGCGATTTAACGTATTAACATGCTAACTTGACCTTGATAAGTTTTACAGTAGCTCATGCATATAATGCATAACAGAAAAAAAAGCTTTTGTTGTAAACGTACCGTGAGGGACAAAAGTCTTTTGGATGTACGCGTCATCGGGAACCGACTCTGTGATCAGCCGAGGGCTGGAGACCACACTATAGTCGAGATGAAAGCACGACTCGCGCGTTGTGATGTGTTCTAGTGGTAGCAGGTGATAGCTAGCATACATGGCAACTATTAGCCATAATCGCTTGTCGCGCGTGATGGGAAATTTTGTCACCTATATTACATAGCTAACCATTTCTCTGTGAAATGAACAGCTTCAAGCGAAAATAACGCGGAGACTGCGAACACAGCGCCTCTTCAGAGAAGACATTCTGTTGAATATATAACACTATTCAGCAAACTGTGTCCTCAAAAATACATTACCGACAGCACCAAGGCCACTTTTTTTTTTACTCACGATCTGTGACAAATGTTTGCCTCTGTGGGCGCAAACAAATACATGTTGAAATTATTTCACCGGCGCTGCGAAATCCTTTCATCAAGATTAAAGTTCATTGCTCGTGATTATTTACCTTATAAATAATGATCGCAAACATTGAGTTGCATAAGTAAAGGCGTTACAGTAAGTTCGTGGATCAGTCATTCTGTCTTTCTAAAGAAGGAAGTGCAGACGGATAATTTTCAAGCGTGGTATATATATGGGGGCTCATTTCATAAGTTGCTGCTTGATGATAATATGTGGCAAGAAGTTCTAGGAGTAAATAAAGGTAGGCTGTCTGCATTGGAGGCAAAACGGAGAGCTCTAACTAGGAAGACAGTAAAAAGTGACCTCACGTGACCTAGGGTCACCTAGCTATGGTCGTAGTCTGTACCTTGTGACATGGGTGAAATGTCGGACTGCAGCACACAAAGAACTAGAGCTTCGCGAAAGCAACAGAATTCTAATGAGGGGAACCCTTCGCAGAAGCACTTGTGTAGAGATCCAGGAAGACACTATTTTTGCGGCCTGCTAACTTAACTTTTTTTTTTGCAGTTATTTGCTTCAGTTTTTATTTTCCCTAAATGTTGTAAGCACTGCTATACTCGCGCCTCAGATAAAACGAATTGCAAAATCTCGCAGCTTTTCAGTTCCTTCTATTCTTCGGCTGTTTTTTAAACTTTTAGGGAAAGCGCAACTCAAGCTCGAAAGGTCTTGTGACACGTGCATTGTGACACAAGAAAGAAATGGAGAACATCTATCCCGCGCCTGAAGAGCGATTCTATCTACCGCGAACATTCGCGCTTGTCGTTGTGGGTTTCAGACAGTCGCCACCGACTGCGAGAACGTCTCTGTTGTAAGGGCAAGTCTGGAAACGAGAACAGCAATATGTTTTTGGATCTCTGTTTTTGTATAGCACGACTCGGTTCTTTTTACCTTTAGCGGTTACGACGAATTGGCGGAAAAAGTAAAGCTGTTAATTATTCTACAAATATTGGAGTTGGTTTCATCACGTTCATGTTGCCCTGATCATGATGTCATGATCATGATGTCATGACGTTAAATGAGGAGGAGGTGCCCAACTTGCATGCTACTGCTTCATAATAGCAGGTAGTGTTACCGGGGAAACCACGTGAAAGCACTATGCTAAATTAAATACACAAACTACGGCTGTTATTGTTCGTTTTCAAAAATTTGTTCTTGTGCAATTAGTAGCTCACGTAGCAATGAGGTAAACCAAACCTAACATTAGGCAAATGAGTTCATTGCACGCAGTGTCAGCACTCTCAGCCGGATCCGTTCTTTTCTTTGTCAGTTGTGCGCAACTAGCGTCTCTCGAAGCTCCAAGAATCCTTCTCACATTACTCCTTCAGCACATTTTACTATTACCATTTGGGCCTCGTGGACTTTCTGTAACTGCATTAAGCCCACAGTGTACCAGGACGACCCAGGCTTGTCATGAGCCGAGCGTCACGTCTGGCTCCTGACTAGACCAGCCTGTCGCGTGCTTCCTGGCGCTGTGTGTCTGGTTTAAGACGAGTAGGACTAGTCCAAAGCAATTTTCTGGTTTCCCGACAGATGGCATCGATTTACTAAATAACCATGTTGGTACCATTTCCAGAAAAAAACTTGTGTCCGTTAGGGGTTAAGAAAAAAAGAGAATGGTGCGATCCCTTTGTCGTATACTGGCGCACATGATCTAATGCGTAAGAGGCATTATGATGAGATTTGCCTGTTATGGTGAGATTATGGTGATATTTGCCTGTAAATTTTTTGATTAGTTTTTGTTTAACAGTATTGTTTTCTTTATGAATGTGGTCTTCATTTTCACGATGACAATAATAATAAATATAATAGATTTTATTTTTCATCAAAACGATGGAGGCTGCCGTAGGTAAAGGCTGTAAGGCAACTTCAGCAGAGCCCACGTCCCCTCTGAATGAATTGTCAACATAGTTTCGTGCCATAATATTTATTCAATATACGATTTGCGTTCAAAGTACAAACATCGCGCATAAACGACGATATATTCCAGGTTAATGAAAATGTGTATCTCTGTACGTTTCTAGAAGTATAAGTAAGGTATTCTCCGATATAATACAAGGTTATTTTTTTTGCTTCACGAAATTTTGAAATAAGCGAACAATGGTGGGCACTAGCATCCTGGATGCCATGAGTTGAATTAGCTGTTCTCGGGGCCACTGGGAAAAAGAAACATCGACCTTTTATTCAATTAACGAGTTAAATATTACCTTTCCATTCCAATTACACAGCTTAGCGGCTTGATGAAATAGCGCAATTCCAAGAAAGCAGCCGCTGTGGCTCAGTGGCTATGTCGCTCTGCTACTGACCCGAAAGACGCGGCAAGGCGGATTTAAAGTGGTGGCGAAGGCTGGGCCGAAAAGTGGTTTAGCGCGACTGCAGCACAACCAGAGGATGGGGGGCAAAACACTCATATAAAGAAATGATAAAGCTACAAAATTGGAATGTAATCTGCCAATAGAAAAGAAAAAATATATTAGCACCTTGTTTTATGAAAGAGGTAAGTCATTTTATTAAAACCTGGCAAATTTTGTATTTTTGCAACACTCTTGACCTGCCCCCTATTCATGAGTGTGCGGTGCATTACAGCGCGTCTTTGCAGGCCTTGTTTCGATACCCGGCTAACCCGGCCACAGTGGCAAGCCAGTGTCTGGAAGTGTTGCTGCCTTTCTATGCTGCCCCTCCTTTACCAGTCACTTTCATTACGTTCCCAATTGCACATTAACAAGGCCATAACTAGCAGGAACTCGAGCACATTTGACTGGCAAAGGTTGGGGCGCGCTGAAAGGCAGCAACCTTCGAGAGGTACGGGCTCGAAAACGCGGATTCTACAAAAAGACCGCTTTATAATTCGCGCCAAAAGCATACGTATGCGTGACGTCATTCTACGTCACGTTTGCGTAGTTTGCCCTCTAAATTCCAGGGGGCGCTGGAGTGCCCACGAGCCGCCATTTTTTGGACCAATGGGCGTCTATGGAGCCTTCGCTACCAGTGTACATCTACCTTGGACGCGGGTTCAATTCCGCACGCGCCGGTCGCATTTCGGTGGAAGCGACATGCTAGAGGCCCGCGTACTGCGAGATGTCAGTGCACGTTAAAGAACTCCAGGCGATCGAAATTATTCGGAGCGCTCCACTACGGCGGTCTTCATAGCCTGAGTTACTTTGGGATGTTAAATCTCATATACCCGAACCTAGTAGATCTCAAATTATAGAACTGAGTAAAAAATTGAGTAGAAAATTGCCATGGAGCGCTGTAGACTGAAGTCTATCCTTTCAAGATGTTTGGAACCACAGCCATACGGCCAAGCAGCGTCAGCCATCGGTAATTCTCGGCGCTCGTCACGCTCATGTCGTCACACGCACGGCGGGACCATAACTAGCTGCTTTCACTGCCTGCCTCCTATGCGTTCATGGGCAGCCTCGCACATTTCACTGGTAGCCGATGCATTGTGCGCTGTCACTACCGCGGCGCTCCATGGTGGCCGGTCGCCTGACCGGCAGCCGCTATCACCCTGCTTGCCAGCCCGCAACTGACCCTGGGGGCGGTTTGTCGTCCAGGCAATTTGCACAGCTCTTTGTGGCACTGGCACGCATCGAAGGCACCGGTGAGCGCACCAGGGCGGCATTCGCGGCGTCATTCTGTTTTCGGTTTCCTACAAGTTCGCGGTAATTGCGGCGCTTAAAGAAGAGCGCCTAAGTAGTGCAGATTGTATGTACAGACGCATTACTGCCTGCCTTAACATACCACAAGTACGGTAACTATCAGCTCAAGTCAAAGCTTCTCAGTACTCGGACCATCACTTACATCTTGAAACGTCATTTGTGTTTTTAACGGCTTTGCATCGACCGGTTCAATGCAGTGGCGATAGCGGCGCGATACGTGTGTTATGGGCAGAGATTTTGAATACAATAGCAAGGTGGCCGAGTTGGTGATACAGCGCTTGTCCTGTGTTTTCTAAAAAACAGCGCTTGTCCTGTGTTTTCTAAAAACAGCGATTGTCCTGTGTTTTATACCTTTATTGTCCCCGTTTTCCGCGCTGTAATTTTTCAAAGAGATTTTGAGACTGACGTGCTCGCTTATGTGAGAAGAAACTTCAAAGCCAGCACGCGTTTGACTGCAGAGGCCAAAAGTTCAAGCCAGACGGTCGTGCGGAAGACACTCAGCAAGTCCTTTCAAGTTGCATCCGTTTCACCCGTCTTCACCAGAAGGTGAGCGCTATCGAAACTCAGCGACGCTTTGCTTTTTTTTGCAAATGGATATTTATACGGATTGAGCGGAATATCGAATTTCTTTGAAATATGATGTGGTCAAATAAGGCTCAGTTTTCACAGTGACGCCGCCAGCCTTCGAAATGGCCCCATTGGCCCTCATGTGAACCAGCGCTGTCTCTCCCAACACAAGAACCAGGTGTGGTGGTCAGTTAACGTGTGGCGTAGAGCCTTCAAGGGACACGACTGTGAGTCCGTATTTCTTGAAGAAAGCCCTAACTACCTAATTTTGCACTGAAACATATTGAGAGGTGCCTTGGAAGAGTTCTATAATAAGAAAGAGACTTATGGTTCCAGCACGATGGAGCTTTGTTGCATGCAAGCTCACATCATCTGAGGTATTTCATTGAAACCTTTGAACAGCAATCGGTAGGACGTGGCAGCGTTATCGCATGGTCCCCACAATCTCTGAACCTAACATGTCTGGAATTTTTCTCAAGGGCTACCTAAAAAAAACCAAATGTATAAGGGTTAGAGTGCATGACTTGAAGCGAGTTATCTTCACATGTTCACGAATTGAACCTACAATGCTGAAGAGGGTTCTAGAGTCCGTATTCCATGCGAGACCGCCAGATGATGTGCGTAAGCATGAATGGCGGTCTTGTGGGCATCTTCTTTAATGGCTGTAAATAATGCTCTGTACGGATGAAGTTACATCCATTTCAATATCTTGACTGAAAGTTGAGACCGCATAGAATTAAATGTTTTTTTTTTGGTGTCATGTTGAAATAAAAGCAGGGAAATGTTATGTTTAAGCTAACAGAGAAAAATTTAGTCCCGCAGTCTCCAGGTTTAATGTGCATGATTGCAGTTCGTTCAACTTCATAGTGTACAAGGTCTCCCAATAAGAAAGGGAGCAACGTTTGAGCATTCACTTAATGATTAATTATTACGCATCACGAACACACATTTTCTTGTTATATAACTAGTTTTCCTTGTTGAGTATAAATGGGAACCGCTCTAAACTTCAGTGCAGATATAACGAAACAATTGGCCACTCTCTGAGGACTTGCTGATAGGCGCTTGGCCGCAGAGTTGGCAAGCAGCCCCGGACAATGCGGGCGTTTTCGCATTTTTTGAGTGACACGGGCCTCGACTCGCGGTTGTGATGCCACCAAATTCGCGTGAGAATACTGTAATCTCTATTCTCACCCCATCATTTCCCATCGCGATCCTCTTTCTTCTCCTCCTCCCCTTCTCCAGTGCAGAGCAGCAGGCCAGATATCAATCTTACTGGCCGACCTCTTTGCCTTCGTTTCATTAAATGTATCTGTCTATCGTTGTTAACTTTCGTATTAGAATTATCTGAACCGGCGTGCCAATAAGAAAGGAATAAATATTTCATTATGTAGCTCATTCACATGTTGATGTTTTATGTGTGCCATAATTATTTGGTAGAACTGCATATTAAGCGTTAGCTGCTTGCTAGGCTTATATTAATAGTGAAAAGAGGACATCTAGAATAATTTAAAGATTGAATCTTAGGTGTCGCAATGGTTCGCACATTCAAGTTGTCCTTGTGAACAAAAAAGCAGCTAATGCAAAACAAGAAACCAATTGCATTAACAGCGTTTCCACGACCTGTTCGCGCATAAAAATTAAAAAAAGCCGCGATACCAGACTCGAATTCATCTGACCGAACAAAATGAGCGCCCGTTTCTGTCTTGACAGCGAAGAACGCGACGCGCTGAAGGTGACGCCGCAGCCAGCTGCTACAGCGTTGGTGCAGATTTCGCTCTCGTATACGGCGCAGAGGCGGCGGGCTGCTGACGATTGGGAACGAGGCCGGTTCGGCGGCTGCGCCCCATGCATGGAGACTTGACTGTTGCTAAGATTGACGGTATAGAGAACTGCAGTTGTCGGCGCTCTTCGCCCGTTTGGTTTCGGTTTCAACCAGCATGAAAATGCAGACTGTTTTAGTGTGTAGTGGCTCGTGAGAATTTTTTCCTCGTTTTTTTTTCTTGTGAAAATTTGTCATCAATTCTGCTATTCCATTACGCCGCATTTAAAGTGAAGAGGTAAAACGTTAAGAGTGTACCTTACCGATTTTCTGTGGTGTCCGCCGGTACCATTTATGCAAATTTCGCGGCACGGAAACGCTAGAACGCATTGCTTTATTTCTTCACTTTTTGCAACTAAAGGAAACCACTGCGTGAAAACTGTTGTAAGACTCCTAAATAGCTTCTTTTCATCTGGTTATGAAGCATACTTCTTTATTTCTGGCGGTAACGGTGCGTACTTTATTTCTCGAGGAACTCGAGGGAGCCACTGTCGAATCTGCACGTAATGAACAATCCGTTTTGAAGCAATGCTTCGATACGAGAATTCCGTTGTGTCTGTGATCGCGCATTGTGAATGCTCTCTATAGATCTCTGCTTGTCGCTACGCAACACTATTATTCATAGCGCGCGCAAAGGGATTGAGTGTGTAGAGGCCAAGCTCCAGCTTTCTGGCTGGCACCATGAAAACGCATGTCAGCTTCCAGAGTGGCGTTCAAGCTGGCGTTTTTGCGAGTTTTCGTTGCGTTTCTATCGAACGCCATTTTTCTTTCCGTTGATGACCGTAAGGTTGAGCTCTGCGCATCACCTTTTTTTCAGTGATTGCTTGCCTAGTGCTTGTAGACCCTCCTTCTGGCCTACGAGTGCCGAGAAGAGGCGTGATGGCAACTGCCTTTCTTAGACTCTAGAGAGCAAGGCAGGCGTAGCTTGGAAAGCTTCATCTCGGCGTGAATCCGGGCTGCCGGCAACCGTCGTTTATTAGGCTCAACTTCGGCAGGAAACGGCATCGTCCCCGTCTTCCCGTCTTGATGCGCGTGTCTGTTGGCGGAAGGGATCAACGCTTGCGCAGGCGCCACCTTACAAGACCTGGATTCTCGTTGGAAAAGATGCCATAAGAAGAGAAGCTTTCCTTCTTTCTTAGTATAGCTGCAAATGCGAACGTAATCTGGCTGCCTGAAATGGAAAGGCTGACGGGAGCCGAAGGACGCTGCGTGAAAGCCGGGATGCTTACTTGGCAATCTATGTTTGCGAAGCCTAGACATGTGGACCTGTGCTTTACATGCCTTATCTAGTGTCGTAACAGGCACCTCGCCAAATGCCACGGAATGATCACACGGCGGGATTTGGTTCGGAAAGCCGGGTTAAATTGGTAAGACGCGTCAACGCCTTCTACAAGAGTCATAATAGGTCAATGGCCGCAGCATCGACGCTTCCGTCATGTAAACCGCTGCATTCATTGCTGAACGGAGTGAATATATGTCGCTTCGATGAACTCCTAATGCTATTCATGGAGAGAAAAGGAAAACATCTGTACCCGTCTGACTGCCAGCACAGATCTGGTGCGGTACTCTACGAATGTTTTGAGCCCTATCCCACTCTCTTAAAAAAATTCGGCGCGGTGCAGAAAGCTGCATTTTGACGCTGCATTCGTCTAATATGCTCGCGCTGGTAAAGTGACATGGAGGTTTTCGTATGTGTTGTTTATTTCCTTTTACACAGCTATTCATGCAGAAAACAACTTTGATTTTTCGGCACCTGTAGAAGAAGCTACTTTCTTGAGAGAATTTCAACTGTTTCGATCGCAAAAATGTCACACTTCGCACTTGAAGTTTGGCAGCAATGGCCACATTAAGATAGTGCTTGCTGCTAAAAGCTGACGTCCTCACTGACCCGAGCAGAGATCAAATGTACATAGGGCAGCGCCATTTTTCACCGATTTACAATTTCCATACTCCTTCGCAAGGTGCTGTGGCCCTCCTTTGCGAAGCAAGCTCAGTATACTCTCTGATTCTCCAAAACCCGAACGCCAATAGCATCCGATGGGCCGTCCAAATAAATCTTCCTTATATGCCACTGAGATATGTAATAAAGCCCACCCTGAGCATTTTTTATCTTAATCTCGGGTCTAATGCCACCAACTTAAATTTCAATTCTAAGAAATGCTGCGCTTTCTCTATGTCTTAAAGTAACAATCCCAATTTTCATATTCACTGCATGCCCCAGCACCCTCTGTGCCTTCGGTCAGAGCATGCACAAATAATCGTGACGATGGTGATTATGAATATTATGGTCCAAGGGCATCTATTATCAATGAGCTCCATGGCACAACGTATTTTCGACTTCTCAAGGTGGGGTCAAAGACCAATTTTTCAGGCATTTAATCCTAGATAAGCCGAGCACCAGACGAGGGGAAAGCTTGTACCTATTGTATCTATCACCAGTGGGTACCCGTCAGCACTGGGGATCGAACCGCGCACCTCACGCATGCGAGACGGATGCTCAACCGCTTCGCCACCACCGCGGTGCGCAAATAATAATAAACAGTACCGAAATCATCTTTAGCTGGGAGCCTCCGCTTGAAACGGGTCAGTGCTTAGTAAACAAGCTTTGCATTTTTATCCTGAGAACTGCTCGTAATTTGTGCGTCCAGGACTTGGAGAAAAACCTTTCCGTTCTCGTCACCTCGTCGCAGAGTGACATCCCACAATCTTGCGCATCCGGTCGCTTTCTGGAGAGTGCTGACAGAGCGCTATCCTCGTTGACAGGGCTGAACGCAATTTCCGGTGCGTGGGGTCGAGATGAAGCCGACGCCTGTAGTGGCGGACTTAGTGTGTACGTCTCCTTTCGTGACATTTGTGCTGTATTGGCAGCAACGATGAGATGACACGATTCAATAACGTTCGGCGAAGTTTTTGCTTACGATGAGCTTGTATTATGCTATGCTTTTTTTTTTTTATCGGTGGATGCATGGTAATACCTTAGCTGAGAGCAGTATCCAGAAATAAACATAAGCAAGGATGGCACTGCGAATAGAAGGTAACCAATGGTCCTTTAGCGTAACGCAGTTCATGTCCAGAAGAAGCCATTCGCACGCAGTTGGCGGTTGAGAGATCGGTGAGCCGACGAGAAAAGAAAGTTTTCAGGAATAAACGTAAATATTTCAGGACACAGTAAAATAGAGATCATTGCGAGATGCCCACGTCCTACTGGAGATGCAATTAGGCCTTTGATAATTATGATGATCGTGATGCTGTAACGCGTTTTTGAAGGCACGAGCTAAAGCGGGAAGAAAAAAAAAACATGAGAACTGTCTTGAATCATAGCGCAGTATGACGATACACAAGTGTGAAATCTTGTATATTTTCACACTTACAATTTCTTTTATATTCCTTTCACAAGGGTAGCGCTTTGAGAATCAGGCAATTCTATTCAAAGGCGCAAGGCGGCTAGTTACACGGTATCCAGGTTTGCGCTTTTGCAGTTAAGGGCTTTGGAAGTGAAGGCTTCATTTCGAGACCTTTGGAGCCCTATGGAGAGGCCGTTTAGAAACTGCGATAGCAGCGCCATCTAGCGTAGGAAACTAAAAGGCTCCTCGGTGCTCCATCATCATCATCATCATCATCATCATCATCATCATCATCATCATCATCATCATCATCATCATCATCATCATCATCATCATCATCATCAACCAGACTACACGCACTGCAGGGCAAAGGCCTCTTCCATGTCTTTCCTTTTAACCCTGTCCTTTGACATCTGCGACCCCCATATGCGCGAACTTCCTAATCTCATGCTCCCACCTAACTTTACGCCGCCCCCTGCTACGCTTGCTTTCTTTTGGAAACCACTCCGTTACCCTTTAGGGCCAGCGGCTATCTTGCCTTCGCATTACATGCCCTCCCCAAGCCCATTTCTTCCTCTTGATTTCTACTAGGATGACATTAACCCGCGCTTGTTCTCTCACCCACTCTGCCCGCTTCCAGTCTCTTAACTTTACACCTATCGCTTTCCTTTCCATGGCTCGATGTGCTGTCCTTAACTTAAGCGGAACCCTTTTCGTTAGCCTCCACGTTTCCGCCCCGTAGGTGAGTACCGGTATGATACAGCTGTTGTATACTTTTCTCTTGTAGGATATTGGTAAACCGCCATTCATGATCTGACAAAACCTGCCATATGCCATTATAACCTTGATGTGGCTTGTGGAAAGGAAATCTTACGTATTGTGTGCATAACTTCGTCATGAATAGTGTGCGGATGCGTGTCACCGGGAGTGGGAGTCTGCAGCCTTACATGAGGTCGGCCTGGATAATTCGAGAAGGGCCTGGGCGTTGGATGCTCATAGTACCGCTTAAAACGACTGCGGTATAGTTTCCGCTATGAGCGAGCACGCAATAGCTAAATGATTAGCTTTTCACGTCGTGTATTCCTTGAGCGAAAATTTGTCTTTTTTTTTGCGTTCAGTAACTTTGACGCTGGTGGCTAATCATACTTCAGCCTGTTCACGTAATATTGCGCTGACCAGCTGCCTAGATACATTTGGCACCAAACACGTGCTCATTATCATCTGCTTAAATACGGAGCGCATACGTTGTAAAATGCGTCTACAGAGTTCAGATATTTATAGTAATCAAATGTTTCTTAAAGGTGGAGAAATACGTTTCAAGGTGCATGTCAGTAAACTGGCAGATTCTGTGTGTTGTAAACGTAGCACATTTTTGCAGAGTTAAAAATTGTTTGTGTGTCCAGATTCGGTGTCTGCTATACGGGTGCCACTAATTCCCTCTCTTTGAAAGAAATAACCTTGAACAGGAGGTTATCACACGCAACTGTCAGTGTAATGAGCGACTATGGTAAGGTAGCTTCTTTTTCCCGGAAGATTGTCATTCAGATCACGGACGTGGATATTGAAGTAAGAGGAAACAGTGCTTGCTATTTTGAGGTTCTCCAATCACGCCTCGTAGACGAGGCAGTAATCATAGAAACAGTGCAATGGGACGCGAAACTTCATACTCTTGCCCAAAGTGTGGTAAATAACACCGGTATCCTTATGTGTTCCACACAAGCCAATTTACCTCTGACTGAAACTAAGTTGTTCATTCCACATTATCTTACCTATAATCACAAACCGAGTGATTTGATGCCATTTTTGAAGAAAATACGCGCAGAAGGCTGCTAGCGGCGCATCGCCTTTCTGGCCGCAGAAGTTCGGTAGTATTTTTTTGTTTGTTTTTTTTTTGTTCGAAGAATTGAGCACACGCTCATATTTTTGAATATACAGTAGCAACGAGCCTGTATTTTGTTTTTCATCGTTTCTCGCTCATATTCTGACCCTCGTTGGATCAGGCAGAGTGAGGTTTTAGCCATTTGCAGCAGTTAAAGTAAGAATTAAAAAAAATAGAATAAAATGGCAGCAGAACATGACAAAACGCGGAAATGTAAATAGGAGAAAGGGACCTGTACTTCCCAGCAAAACGCATATTGTCGAGGATACGGCGTGCGATGGGGCACAAAGCGTGACGAACACCTTTCTGCTTCACTATGCGGCAGCACATCTTGAATAAAGAGTCAAATGTAACCATGAGACAGCTCACACCTTATCTCTTATTGTGTCGAGCTGTTCTTCGAAAGACACAGCTCATTCTTTTTTTCCAGCTCTTAAGAAAGTTGGCTCTGTTTATTGAGCTTTAGTTTGGTTGCTGACAAAGAGGAAGCCGCACAAGCACTTCAGAGTCTAAATGCTTGCTTTTAATATCTTGGCTTGGATAGGCTTGGATTGTAGGCAAGCTTGAACGTCACAGAGTGACGCTTGAGTATTGCAAATTTCGTAGAATACCATTTTCAAAATTCTTCCTCCCCTTTCCCGCCCACGGCCTAACACTGGACGAAATAAGCAGAAAGCGCGTTTCCGACGGCCTTTTAAGCTTTTGAAGAAATGCTGCTTCTAAGTAGAAACGATGCATGATTTTACATCGCCAAAACTTTCCTTAGGTGTTTTCTGCCCTTCACCCATGTGCTGAGACAATACTCTGTAACATGTGCCGCGGCCACATTTTATGCTGTTGCCTAGGTAGGGTTTGTTTGTGCTCTTGTGGCCAGCGCACTCATTTATTTCCTTTCTTGCATCATGCCACCACCATCCTCCGGGCATCCACTGTGGGCCTTTGTGTTTATGCCAGCTCACTTGGTTGTTTAGACTTTGGTCGGGGACCGAGCGTGGTTCGCCTCCATCGCTCGTTTCTATTCCCCAGGGGGCGCGGTTTGTCCAGTGGCCTTTTCTCAACTCTTTCGTAACATAGCGGCACGGTTGCTATTGCGAGATTTACCCCGTGACCCCGCTAAATGGGGTGTCGTAAATTGTTTCTAAAAGGAGGCCTTTTTTTTTTCACCCTACCTGCGTCTTTACAGGCCCCCCAGAAAGAAGAGTTATGTGACCGGTAGGAAAAAGACAAAAAGAAAAAGGAAGAGACCAAAACTGCTGCTGATTGAATGAAGACATTGAATGTCGTAGTTACCAGTCTGAATGCCTCTTCAGAGGTGGCGCGAGGTTATGGAACACAAGTGAAATGTGCGAGTACAGTCACATCGACAATGAGCTTCCTTTCCGTCATGTTTATCGCGGTTTCAACTGCTTCTTCTGAAGTTAGACACACGACGTTTTTGTAAAAACAAAGCCTAGCCGGCGGGATATTAATTGCTCGACATATTAACTTCATGAATAGGTGTAGAAGATGGCAGACCGCTTACATCCCTGTATTGACAGCATTTAGTAAAGTAATTTTTAGGAGGCAGTGGCCTGCATGCTTAGATTTATTTCTTTACGGACATTATTTTTTGGAGTTTTTCATTTATTATCACAGCCGGAAGGTCAACGGGGAAAGAATTCAGAATAGAATAGATTAAGGGAATGAAAAAAGAATTAAATGCTTCGGCGTTTTGTCGTTTCGTTTGTAGTTACACAAACGCCTGCCCTTGCTTGATGCGTGAGGGAAACCTTTTGTTTTAGAGTCTATAGAGATAAGTCGATTTAAAACTACGCTCGTGGACATTGATATTAACAGTTTTGCTCACTCATAGCTTCCTCTTTTTTACACATATTTGCTTCTTTGATACTGACACGTTACATTTACTCCGTTTAATTTAAAACGCGTCTAACTCGACTCAGATTACTTCGTAGCGACACCAACTGTAATGAACCTGGTTTGGTTCTGCAACTTCGCTTTTTTCTTTGCAAATTCTTCAAAACTCAAGCCACCAAATAGTTTCAAAAACTCAAGCCACCGAAAGTTTTTCAGGGACCATGTTCTCAACCGTTCGCCCGACTGAAAGTCGTTTAATCGGTAGTCACCAAACCTTCGCTTCGCGTCGGACGGTGCTCTTTGGAAACATGAAGATCAGGGAAGCAAGCGCTTTCGTAATGCGTCAGGGGTTTGAAAGAAATTTCCTTCGACAGACTTCGACCCATTCTGACGCATTAAATCTCTCGGTTTACGTTGAAGAGAAACTTCAGACTTTAAATTAAAGGTCAGGCCGATCCTGAACGCATCCGATAAAACTCGAAAATATTCAGGAGTAATAATGCTGTTTTTTTTCTTACAACAAAAAAAATGAAGCCACAAGAAAGTCATCTGGTGAAAAAAAACAATCTATATTTCTCACGAGAGGAATGCGTGGGTGCTGCTGAAAAATTTGTGGCCTCCTACTAGTTCGGCAGCGAGCAAAAATCTTCAAGGTAAATTTTTATATTTGTTTTCTGCGCTACGTGCGAATAAAACACGGCATCAGCTCTGTGACGCAGCATTTTTATGACCACTAGGTGTGTGTTCACGATGGCGAAATTTTTATTTTCATTCGTGTTCCAAGCTGTCGGCAAAACAAAATATTTTATTTTGCCGACAGCTTGGAACACGAATGAAAATAAAATTTGCAGATTTACATGAAAAACACATGATGAAACTGCTATCTTCGTACTGGTTGCCCATGGAAGCCCACGTTGTTGTTGCTATTGTTTGAGGCTAACAAGCAACAACAACGTAGGCTTCCATGGGCAACCATTACGAAGACAGCAGTTGCATCATGTGTTTCCCATGTGAATTTGCATATTTTATTTTCATTCGTGTTTCAAGGGTTTCCGTAAAGTAAAATATTTTTTTTCGCCATCGCGAAGCTTACCTTGAGAATGTCGATAACTTACCGCTCCCCATGGGCCCATGCATACATAATTCTGTATGCGTGACCATGGAAACAGGGTGCTCTTCGCATTAGATGGGTTCGATAAGTGACTACTTACTTACTGACATCCCTAAGCGCAACCATACGGCTACAAAGAGAAGCTATAGAGCTTTCACATAAACCTCTTAGCTGAAGAAAAATATGGCTGTGGGTTTAGGATTGCTAAGCATGAAATATTGTGCGAAAGTAAAGTGTTTTGGAGGTAGACACCAACAACGCGTACATGAAAGTGCGATTGAGGTGTCCACTGACCCTGGAAGCCAGTTATGCGTGTCTTAAACTTTTTCATCGTTAATGCCAATTTATCCAATATACGCCGGAGGCCTATGCTCCAGTGCCGCATTTCTGCAGCAGTGCTGTCAACGCCAACGCGCATTGCTGTAGTGCCGAGTTTCGGCCACAACTTTGTCCACGCCAAAGCACGCAGCGCACATCTCTCTGCACTACCGCCTCATTGCTCAAAGCGCGAGTGTTAGTTTGATAGTAATACTAATAGTTGATGACGACGATGTACAATGCACAGCGCGACAGTGTGTTGCAGTTTAACACGAGGCGTGTACAGCGGCGGGGATAACCTAGTGCTCTCAAGCAGTGGTCAGCGAAGCTGATCTGTTCGCGCCGCTGCGGGTTTAAATAGCGCGACGTCGCAGATATTTATTTCATTTCTGTTTATTTACTTATTTTTCTTGGCACAAACCCACAAACACCGCAAGCATAGAAGCATCGCAAGATCTTGCTTAGGGCTTACCCACTTTCTTTTTATTTTCGTTTTGACTGTTCTGGGGTTTGAACCCTAGACCACTGCCATCCCGGAGTAGTCACTCTACCAATTGAACGAACCAAGAAGGCTAGCATATGGTAGGGCAAGAACGAATAGATCAATAACTCGAAACCCCTAAAATGGTACTGGTGCAAGATGTGACAGGAATCCTCCAAGGTGGAGTGGATTTTGTACTAAAGTAATTGCTCAATGACATACACCCATGCGCAGCCATACAGGCACAAAGGAAAGCTGTACAGCTTCCACGGAAGATTCGTAGTTGAAGAGATATTCTTTCCGGTCCGGTATCCACGAAGCTTCCACAAAGTTTCTGTGGAAGATGTATAGTTCTTTGTAGCTTTATGATCGCGCTAGGGTGGGCGTCAACGATTAATTAATCCATTTGAAAAATCTACTCCACTTCAAGGGATTCCCATAAAATGTTGGACCACCACCATTCCCGTTTCGAGTCGTGTACCAATTTCGCTTTACCATATGTTAGCCTTCTTGGTTTGCTCAGTGGATAGAGCGACCGCTCCAGTGGGGGGTCTCTGGTTCGAATGCCTGACGAGTACCAATTTCTCTTTAATTACAAAGTTTCTTAGAAGACGGCCGTATGGCTACGCTTGGGTGGATGTTAATGAATAATTATTCCCTTATTGCAAAATCTGCTCCGCCTTGGGAGATTCACCAGAAACGTTGAACGAATTAAGTGGGTGCCTTTTATTATTATTCCGGTGAGCCTCACTCTGGAGTGTTCTAAAGATGCGCTTGCCCCTCTTAAGCCGTTTCGTGCAAGCTCAGAACGTCGGTCTAATCGACCGCTCATACCGAAAAAAATTTAGACCGGAAAAAGGCGAGGATGAAAAAGTGGATGCTCTTTTCCTAGCCTTTGTCTTCGGGGAGAAAATTTTTTGAAGTGTAGAGTAGGGGCGAAAAGAGTGTCGCGCAAAAACTTTGAACCGGTCTGTATTTCTTAGCGAGAAAGTCGACAACATTGCGCTGATTTGACACAGTGAACCACAAGGAGTGTTTAACCGCAGTCTAACCCGCAGTTGAGTCCGCAGCGGCCTTCCCTCAATGACGTACAGGCCTTCCGTCACAGATTTGCGCCCCATAACCCACAAAACACGGACGGAAGTTCAGGCGCAGTGATCGGGCTTGATAAGAATCTGAGTTTTCATTAGCTAGCCCGATGTGTCCTGTCGGAAGAAGCCATGGGCTGACCGGAAACGCGGCGGGGGTGCTCCGGACATCCCAGGCGGATATGAAAGCGGAGACGGAACTCTGGCAGATAAATAATTACACCCGGAAAACAGAAAAGAGAGCGGCAGATTGACCTCCCTGCCAACTAGCCGGCTATGGCGCTCTCCGCCACATGCTAAGCGCGAAAGTTGCTGAGCTGCTAGTCGAAAAGAGATTGCTCTAGAATGGAAAGCAAGCAAGTTTGAGAGCAGATCAGTATAAAAGGCTAAAATATCTCTTACTCGAATACACGCTTGTGTAGACAAGCTTCGAGGTTTCGTGTGTCGCCTCGAAATTTCTCGTTCGGAGGGATGTTAACAGCCTTGCATGCTTTTTGAAACGGAAGCTGGTTGAGCAGAAAAAAAAATGGAGACCTCTAGTAAGCCTCATTACAAAGCGTCGAAGGTTATTGTCCAATGAACAGATGAAACGAGAAGATTGCAAACCGTCGAAACGGAAGTCATTAGGCCTGTTTTAGCCCACACGGCACATAGGCTCTGTTTGCCGCCGACTGCTGGCGGCGCTAATGACCAGAGCTGGTGTCGGGACTGACGGAGGAGACCAGGAATGTCAGTGGTTCCTCTAAGCCGGAATGTATTTTGTATTTCTGCCCAACAAGCTATTTTCAGCGAACAGGGGGGGGGGGGGGAGAGGGAGTACTTTTATTTCTAATTAGACTAAAAGTATTTCGCTTCTTTTCAAATGAAAGTGCCATCGGGCTCCTTTCGTACAAGGAAGTGTAGGTTATAACGTGGGTGAACTAGATTTATGTGTCATCCAAGCTGCGCAAGCTAATATGGACACGATCGAAATCACGGTGCCGACATTATTCTCGTTTACTTTAAGCCAGGCAAACGTGTTATAAATTTAGATCACTTACATGGAGTGTTGAACGCCATGTACGGCGTCCATTGTCAGTCCGAGGAGCCATCTACTGCTTGAAGATAGAAAATCATCGTGATGTTCATCGCACACAAAATAGGCAACATTTAGCACAAATATATTCGCTAAATGTTTAAACTTTCTAGAAACTGCAGGGACGGGTGAAAACGTGTTTCAATTGAATCAAACAGAAGCTATAGGTTTATAATGGGGTTAAAATATTTTTTGACCTCGAACGACTGTGGTGGGCGTTTTGTTTTCATTCTTTTCGGACCTTAGTGTAACGGAATTAGGGTGAAACCCTGTATGTTGATGTTTAGCTTTTTATTTTGTTCTGAGCAATTTGCTAAAAAAAAACAAAAAGTTCTCATATTTCGAACCTAAGTGATTGAGGCGCTGCTAGGACTAAAAAACTTGCATTTGTCATTATCAGATTAACAGCGGTTATTTGCTGAAATGTCTGCTTTGCATGAATAAATAAAACTGCTCTTTTCCTGTATATTACGTAGGTCTGACGTGTTCCAAACTTGAACAATTATTATTCCAGAGGGCCAAGATTTTTTATGTAAAATATAGATTCTTCCTGCGCAGATATTTCTAGGGGGAACCTCTCACAGACACGAAATTTTGGACTCAAAGAAGCGAAATGATTTATTTCAGGGGCACAAGAAGGTGCCTTCTAGCAAGCTTCATTTACATGCATTGAGTGGAACGTAATTTATTATGTTTTTGCACGTTGTCCGAGGAACAGGTTGGCATTTACACCCACATTTAGTGACGTCCAGGTGCACTTTACTCAATGATTGTGACGTCATTGAACCCAGTGCTTATGCACAGGGACATCTAGTGCTTGCTGGCGACGCCGACGTCATAACTACTGTGGTAGTCCTAGTTGGCCGGTCGACCTTTAAATTACGTCAAGGTGCACTTCAGCGCTGGCGCCGACCGAGATCTGAACTGGCGGAACAAAATTGTTAGTAATTTATTATTAACGCTTAGAGCTAGTGTTTTGAGGTCTTTTTAATAATCACTGCGACCGCAGGCCTCTTTCAAGGCAAAGTAATGCACGCCCGAGGCCTTTGCATCTGTATCTCTTTATATGGGCTATGCACAATACCAGTTTAATGCCGACACACCGGTACATGCTCTGCTTTCTGGCTTTAAGCTAGGGAAATACCAAACACCCGCCTACTTCACTTGTGGTATCGTGTCTGTAGTAAGATGAAACGTAAACAAAAAGTTCCTTCAGGCACTCAGTGCGTTGAGGAAGCTCTCTTCCAAATTGCACTGGCATCGCCGTAGGTTCAGGCATCCCAGGCCATTACCCTCAAGGAGTCTTATGAAAACTATACTGTTTCGCGAACCAAGCCGGCTGGTTCCGCTCCCTTGTGCATTATCGTAACTACAGCCACAGATCTTCATAGGAGGCGGCCCAGACGTCTGAAGGGAGAGTGGCATGAAATGCTGAAGGGAAACAGTGCCGCTAAGAAAATGGAAAGCAGAGAGCTTCGCTACAGGAGCGCTTGTGCATGTGTACTCCTGTCTCACCACACTTGTGCGCGTGTTGCCGGCTTCTGCTTCGTGGTGCGCCAATCTTCTTGATGCAAGAAGCAAGCTTTTATTTCTCCTTTGGCAAATGACATCAAATTTCTGCCAGTCTTGGTAGATGTTTTTCTGTCCTCGCAGACACTGCTAAAAAAGAAAAGTAACGCCTATGACGCTGGCACAAGCCAAGGCTTAAAAGAGGGAAGTAATAACTTAGCTGCTGCTGTGGAGAAATGGGTAGTTACTGCATTTCGGAAATGTATTTTGCGATAGGCTTTGAAATTATTGCACATCGGAGATCGTAAATGTAACTGATCACGTAATCAGCTTCCTACACCATTTGTTGAGTACACTGGCATCAAGTTGCATGCTTAAAGCACACCCATTTATCAACTAGTCGGCAGCTACAGAAACACGAGAAGCTTGCATATTTTCCTTCAAACAGGTAACCTTTCTTTGGAACTTAGTTTCCTCTTAGTTGTCAAGACACTCTTTTCATTTACGCTGAAAAAAAATTCACACAGGATAGCGTTCCAAGAAGTATCTTCAATCTCATGTCACATAATATATCCTGATGTAGATGGACAGGATGCCGGGAAGAAACGATCTCTGTTGCATGCAATGCCAAAGCAGCGTCGAGATATTATATCCTGTGAGCTTAGAAACCTCGTCTCTCACCATGCATAAAAATTTTGAAAGCAAACAGGGGTCATCGTGAATGTTTTGTTCTTTATATTTAGCCACAAACTTCCAAAGAACCGAATATAGTGGCCTCAACGTATTCCACGAGTGCGTTGTGGATGTGTTCTGGTCCGACTAAACATGCGTTTCTATAGTATTCCTCGCCATGGCATGAATTCTGACTGTCATCTCGACGGCGCTCATTCGCACGTTTTTGGCGCTGCAAGCATGAACAGGTGCAAATTATGGGGACACTCCAGTCCCCTTAAGACTGCAATGCGATAGCGGTGTGTAGCATGGCAAAGTGGGAGTAGCAAAGAGGGAGTCAAAGAGGGTGTGCAGCTACTCCCTCTTGCTGATGTCCTCGGCCATGCCTCCGTTCTGGTGTTTTTTACTTGGATCTGTCTCGTTTTGAACTGGATTTCTATTGCTTGCTGAATACTTATCTACAGGTGAATCTTATCAGTGAATGCATGAACAGTGAATCTGCATTGTGGAGAGTCTTTTCTGTCGAATAATTCCCTTATCTTCCCCTGTAAGAGCGCTCGTATCGTTATGAAGTCTGTGAACTGTTGAAGTAAATCAACTAAACTCACTTTTCCGGCGAATTAAGTTTTACGTTTACTTCCCTGTTTATGTGGCGCCCCCAGGTATTCTCGCCATTTTAGCATTTGTTTAGTGATAAACAAAAGGTCATGAATTAGGTCCCGAAACTTGATTGAGTAATCGAACATCCTCTGCAAGCAAGATTTTGCTCCTTAAGCAATTTCTAATTTTACAGCTAAACCAGCTAGTATACTATGCATAATAAATCTGCACTTGAGAGACCTAATGTCTTGTGTGACTGCGCAAAAATGCTTACATATAGATGCACCAATTTCTATAGAACGTCAGAACGCTGTTGATTTTCAAGTGAAAAAAAAATGGCTACTTGGTTTTCCATGGCAGCAGCAAGTAGGTTTACAAAACGCACGGAAAAACGGAGTAAATAATTACTCTGCACGCCAGCAGTATTGCCCATGGCCAGCGTGGTCGTAAACTCCTAAAAAGTTTATAGCACCGCAAGAAAAAAAAAAACGGTTCACTTCCTAGGCTATGAAAAATGAAAGATGTCTACTTCTCTGCGCTAGAGCCAAATGTTCTCGGATGGTATGCATGGCAAAAACCTGCGAATTATTTAGTACTAGCGTCGTCAAAACTGAGTTTCTACGAAGCAAGACACGGCCTGTCTTTCTTGGACTTCTTGACCGAACTGAGAGTTTGCAGTTCGAGTGAAAATGCTGGGGCGAACCAAACAGTTCTGTGATTGTTACGGGCAATACCAGACTGCAGAAATAACCCAGACTATAATGAGCGGCCTGGTGATTAAATTCGTTTTAGAGCGCAGCTATGAAGCGCCCGTTCGTAGGTTGAGCCCCGTAACCGCCGTGGGTGTAACCAAGCCTAACGATAAATAAATAAATAAATAACATTGTCGCGACCATGATTCGAACCCGCGGCGCCGCGAACAGATCAGCTTCGCTCGCCACTGCACAAGAGCACTAGGCTACCCCCTCAGCCGATCACCCTTCGTATTGAACTGCAACAGCCTCACGCTGTGCATTGGACATCGTCGTTGTCTTCTACTAATACTGCTATCGAACTGTTATACATAATAAGAACGAAAAATTGGGCAAGTTGGTTGGAATTCATTTTTAAGCCACGTGAAAATCAACTACAAAGCGAGCGAGAAGACACGACACGGTAACATATACATAGTCTCGCGCACTGTGCATTGCACATCGCCGTCTTCGACCAATACTACTATCGAACTTATATCGTCGCTTGACGTCTCGACGACCCACGAAGGCAGAACAATGAGCCTTACAGAGCCTGAGACAACGAGAGCTGCGCTCAAAATTTTCAATAATGAGAATCGTAATCATCGTTAGAAAGTTTACCTTTTCTAGCATCGACTATAATGATAAACATTTTAGGTTGCACAGGTAATATGAGGCTGCTCTCGAAGTAGATTTTCACTTTGTGCCCTAGAATGGTGGTATGAGTATGCGGCATGCGGTATTGCTTGGAACACAGAGATTGTTGCGTTCATTGTTGGTGTGACGTTGATGCTTCCCCAGAATTACGGCTGTTTTTGCAGTGGGAGAAATGTAGAGTTTGGAAGTCTTTTCTGGCGCCTTGCTTAAGAATTTACGTCTAAACTCCAGCCATGATCTCTGGTCACACTCTTTAAAGGAAGAGGCCTAGTTTATTAGGACACTCAGGCTTCTGTGAGAGAAGCTGACCGCGTCTCATGTTCATGGCGTTACTTATTTGACTCAGAATGCAGAGTCAATATCTTTTTGCTATAGCTTAATGCGTGTTAGAGTAGAGGAAGCATTATCGATTATACAGTATTTTTGCAGACAGCGGCGGTCCGCCGCCTGCTCTCTTTAATAAATCAGCAACCAGGACACCAAAAAAGTAAAAATAAAAACGAAACCACACATGTAAGTTATTGTCTGAAGAGAGATGTGTAAAAATATTGTTTTTCTCAGTTATCTTGAAGCGCATAGCAGCAAACAGAACATGGACCTTCTTTGAAACTTGAAGGCATGCAGGCCTTTTATCTTAAATTAACGCCCAGAATCTGAAGTTCCCCAGCCGGCTTGCTCTATGAAGATTAATGGTGCGAAGCATGAGAGATAACAAGCTTAGAGGGTGCAAGCAATCTCAGTGCCGAGCTGCAGCATAATTTCATCGGGCTAATGACCTCATAGGTACGAAGTATATTTTCTTGAAAAACAAATTTGGAGCAGAATCCTTGCTATGCTGTAATAACACACGCATGGAAGCATAGTCCAGATGGCGCATCACTAACAGCTATACAAAATGCTCATTACACAAATTACTATCGAATTTTTTTTTGCATTTCTCTTTCTAACCACCCGTGTTTCAACTCAATACTTTATACCCACGTATATGGAGCAGATCGCTGGAGTGCGACATAAGATGTGTTGAAATAGACGCTAGTGAATTTGGGGTAGCATTTTTTTCACAAGAAATTCTTCTAGGCATAAAAAAGAAAAACAGAAACGGGAAAACCTACGTTCCCATTAACAGAACAAAGCCGTAGCATCCAGTATGCTTCTTGTTCGCTACTAATTGTGCACTGCGGTCACTTTTTCTCACTGTAGGCGAGAAAAAAACAAAAATTTCTTACCTGACCCGGCTGTTTATCTAAATGAGTGAAACTTAATCCATTGCCTGTAATGATGAAAACAAGATCCTTCTTCAGTGGTGCCTTTGAAAGTTGTAAGAGACAATAGGCCTCTGCACTAAAGTTGATGCTTAAGACTTCCCATCTTGGAACGACTTTAATCGGTGGTGAGGCAATCCTTAATTCCCTGTGACTACACAAACGGCGGTAGGTTAGATAAAAAAAGTTAGACGCCGTCTATATAGAAGAAGCGGTGACGTCTTCTTTTCTCTGACTGTAAATTTGCACCGTGTCGCAATGAAAACCACGCGCTATTGTTTCTCGGGTTTGTAGGAAATTGCCCTTAGGGCTCAATACATTACTTTTCCCGTCTGTGTGGTCTTTGTACAAGCGATCGCATTCTTCACTGCATTTCGCATTCGTTTCGACATCCTTTCTTCGTTTCCAGGCTACAGCTTTTCAGCGGGAGATGCTCTAGCCCAAGAACTAATTTCTGAGAGAGAGCAAGGTGTATTTCGCCGCATCCGTAACCGCCAGCTATTTTTTTAAAAAAGCAACGCAGTTATTGTTACGCCTGTGAATTTGGTATCTACCTTTGGCTGTTTCTTCTTTTGTCTGAAACCCGACCTGAGATTTTCAATGAACTCCTGTCAAAGACGGGCAATGAAAAGTGGTGTACGCCGCAGTAGTTTTTATGAACAAAGAAACACGATGGTTCGGATTCAAACGCATGACACGGCACTGGCGCAAGAACTGTGCGAAAAAAATGTGTCATTTATCTCTCCGGCTGCGTTTGTCCTCCTTTTATAGCTCTTCAAAAAGAGGTACATCACATGCTCTCAATTCAGTTTGTAAGTCCCAGTTATGTTTGGCTTCAGCCTTTGGTTGTGTTCAAGATATGAAATGGCTCTTGTTGGTGGCGAGAGAACGAAAAATGTTTTGCTTAATCATTGTAAACAGCGCGAAAAAGACGAAGACAAAACAAGTACGGCCACAATAGTGATAGTTTTCAACTGGTGATTTATTAATCACACGTATATTTATAGCTATTCCTGCCAGAAAATGCAAAACAAAAAAAACCAGAAAGCAACACTCCTTACTTACTGATTCATTTCTTGATTTTAAGGAAACGCCCTCTTCAGTAAGGAGGCATGTTGCAATCTGTTATTTTTTGTGTTTTTCGGCGGTAAGAGGTATAAAAGTACGCGTGCCTAATAAATCATTAGTTGAAAGCCAGCGCTCATGTTGTCGTGCGTGTTCTCTCATTGTCTTTTTCGCGCTGTTTGCAATGGATAACATAAACCAACCTGCCCAGCTTTCTGTTCTTCTAAATATGATTTCGCTTAAACTTCTTGTATTTTTGCCCGAGACCTAAAACAACGTGTTCGACTAGAAGTACATCGAAATACTGAGAAATGCCTAGAAATATCGTTAAGTTGTGCGATCCACAGGCAGGACTTACTTATATCACTGTTTAGTGGCTGAATGTATACAAAGTCCAACGTTTCTAATAAGTTTTCGCATAAGCAAGGAACTGGGAGTAACGGCGCAGAATTTAGGCCGTAAACCCATACCTTGAATTTAATATGCAGCAATGCCAATAGTGATTGAGCACATATCCTGTTTTATTAAAACACTCAGAAGTGTACTTCTTCGATAAACTAGGTTGAAATAAACCTTAGGGTATCAGGCAGGCGGCTTTTTCTAACCGGTTGTTTTCCTATCGCGGTCGATGGTGAGTTTAGATGACATCGTTTCTGGAAACTTGGAACTTTTCAATAGGAATGTCTGTCTAATATTTTGTTTCAGTAACGTTGCACGCCGTAATAGTCAATAGCCGTAAACGGACCTAAAATTTCCTATTTCAGGCTGTTTTACATTGCAGGAAGTTTAAAACTCAATTTGAAAAAAAGGTGAGACAATTTCGATATTTGAAGTTTCGCGAAGCTGCGGAGAAATGCCTTTAGGCAAATTTTAACACCTAAATGTCCTGAAAAACCGAAAATATTCTGGGTAAAATATCACTTTCGTTTGGAGCACGCCTCTGACTGCGCGAATGCGTCGATGTTCGAGTTGCACTCTTGTGCTTATAGACAATCTTAACCACACGGACGGCGCTCAAACTTTGTGCAAGGACCCTAGGCTGCATTGGAACTAGAAAATTTTTTAACGTTTCGTTTGCACAGGAAATCTCCTCTAAGCTCCTTGAAAGCGAGTGTAATTCCAATTCCAGTTTGCATGAGGCTCACTTGTAGCCAAATAGGGAAGTCAAAATTTCATGAAAAACAGGCTCCTAGGGGGAGAGTGTTAGGAATATTATTTTAAATGCTGAAGCACAAAGATGAAAACGGACTAGAAGTCAATACCACACGATCATACCAACGCTTACAAGTTGGGTAGAAAGCAGCACGTTATTTGAGCCCAGCATGCATTGGCTAGGCGCCTTTACGAGTCTCTATATGAGGATGTCGCTTCTCTCATATACAAGAAACTAATGCTATGTCAACAGCGGGGTTGCAACTGTCAAGACTGAAGATTACGGCATGTATTATCAAAGCACCCACACATGTGAGTATGTCTGATTACACGTGTGTGAGTGTGCACCATATTGAAGCCTGGAAATGTGATAGGATCGGCACAGATGCAAAGAGGATAATGTAACTTCGAGCCTCAAGATCATCACGGCATGGTGCCGAGAGACATACATAAATTCTATCTTTAACAGGTAAATCGCACTGGTGCCTACGCGGCTGCGGTCTTCGCCGTGATCGCCAGTGTGAATGGTCTCAACGGGAAGGCTGCCTCTCAAGGCCGCCCGCGATACGATGTTACCGCCAACACAGATTAGGCTCGCGTATTGTAGTCAAGCTGCTGGTAATTGTACCTCTGCACTTCTCTAACTATAGCCGCTGCCGCGACGCCTCCGCACCCCTTCTGAGCGTCACCTTCGCGAAGGCAGCCGCCGCCGTATTGCGGCCCGTGCTCCGCCTTAAAACACATGCGAGCGAATGAACGAAATTTCCAACTTCTTGGAATCTCGTCGCTCTGGCAGCTCGAGCCGCCGCGACGGCTCGAAACAGGTTTTTGCGCCGGGGCGGCAGGAATCGCGAGCGTTTTCGCTTGCATGTGAAACACGCTTTAAGTGTATGGCGCGATAGCTAATGGGTTATTGGCCATATATGCAGGATTTGCCTTTCCCTGCTTAACATTCACAGATGCCTGGAAGTTCTCATACCACTCCTGGCGCAGTGGTGCAGCGATTAAACGGCGCACTTGTGCGGTCCAGGTTGTGCCAAGAAACCTCGCGCGAGCAATCATTAATTTAACCGCCACCTACGAGGTTGCATGTGAGGAAACTATCTTTTATGGGCACCATCGCAGTTGAGATGATCGCCGAGAAGTCAGAGTTACGTGCAGTGCACTTTCGTTCCTGAAAACCAATATTTTGCATCATGGAACGAACGGATGACATATGATGAACAAGACGATATTCAACGCATGGTGCGAGAGGCTCCGAGTTATTCGCGCATTTCGAGAGTCTACGGCGGTGTTCGAGTCGTCTTTGGCATCAGCAAACGAGTTGTGCTCTCTTTACCCCTGGAGGGATTGGAATCTCGCCTGGGTAATGAAGAGGTTTTCTGCTGGACGGCCTCTGGACGGAAATGTTTGGAGGTTTCTGCGATAAATTTGGCTTCATGTTAGGCCCAAGGTTTGACATCATTTTCAGCGCCGAACTCTTCAATTTTGGCTTCAGGTTGGAGGGATGTTCGAACTGTGTTTGCGAGAATGGAAGCTAAAAGCAAAAACTACGATCACTGCTTGTTTATGTTGTGGACACAAAGAAGGGAAAGCAAGCAGAGAGGTGAAAATCCAAAAAAAAAGCACTGACATTCTTTATATCCGTTTTGTATTATTAGGTGAGATATACGCTCACACTCATCACGAACAGCAAAACCATACATGGCAGGAATATCAAGCACTCTGCCAACAGAACAAGATGACGTGGCATAGAATTTGTTCCCTAGGTTGAAAAATAATCTGGCTGTTAGCGAAGCATCAAGCACGACGTTCAATATACACGCTCGGTTAATGTAAAGGCCCCACGTTCATGGTAATCTGTCTATGAGCTTTCTTCACGCATTCCAGACGAGGTATGGAGGAGACGCGAGCCTGAATAGGGGTACCCGCATATGACGACTGCTACGAAGCCGTCAGGTTTTTTTTTCTCTACCTTCAAGCTTTTCAACTTGCCGGTGTTACTTTTCTGGCAGCGGGTAGGTGCAGTTGCTGCACCAGGGTGAATTTCGGACTTATTTTCTTATCAATAACCATGTAGTCACACACGAAGTCATCCGCTGCCTTCCTTCGGCGTGAAACAGCCCTAACCGCAAATTGCTTGCTTCGCTTGCTGTGAGGTGTTCGCCCAAAATGCCGAACAGATGATTTCCGCAGACGCACGGGACAGTCATTCGTCGATCATAACAGCCAAACTCTCGGGAAACAGCACTTGAGGACAAAAAAAAAAAACGCAAACCTCGCGCACACACACACACACACAGCTCATCAGCCTGCTGCCGGCCATCTTCGTTATTTGCTTCGGGAGGGTTATTTACTTCGGCGGACAACTTTTCCTAACTTCACGAGCCCCGTTATGAAGTTAGGCTTTATTTCGCGCTTGGTTTTTTTTTCTCCTTAAACTGGGTAGTAGAAGATGTTGCATGAGATGCCTACGACCTCTCTCTGAGCGCAGCCGATGTGTTGCGCGCGTTTATCGAAACGCTACAGGCAAAGTGTGCCCCCCCCCCCCCCTTCTTGCCTTTTCTCTAGTCTCTTTCGGTGCCTTATTATGCCGCAAGCGCTCGCGGGTTCCCTGCCGGTTAACTTGTTGACCAGATAGAATTTGGCGTTTTGACGATGTAGAATATTGGTCGCACCTTTTTTCTTCTTAAGCATTCTTAAGAAGGAATATAGACCTTTGATCCCAGCTTGCTGAACGGGGACAAAAGTTTCGGGTGGTGGCCACGTGGCTTGCTGCCCTAAACGCGTGTCAAAAACTGTTTCGTTTCTTTAGGGCGTCACTCTTGTGTTAAAGGTTGTGCCACTTCCACACGACTGTATTTCAGTGAAGTTATTTTGACATTGCATTGTGCTTCTGTATATTGTTTATAACTTTCTTCCTTCTCCCCAGTTCGTGGTGGCCAACCTGAACCGTATTCTGCTTTAGCTTAATGCTTTCCTGCTTGCTCTTTTTTTTTTTTCATTCCGAAGAATACGCAGATGACGCTACAGAGATGAATGAGACTTTAAACGGTTTCATATGTTTCTTTTAAAGAGTCGTGTAGCGTGCTGAAATGTTGGTTTAAAGGAACACGTAAAAAAGAGAAAATTAATGCTGTGAAACAAGCGTACGTTCCTCTGGAGTGGCGGCCATCTTGGGCTTGGATTTATAGACGCTGTGTTAAGAGCTGAGTTCGAAGTTTTCATTTCTTTGTGGTTGTTGGGAAAATTTCTGGCACATTATTTTGGTCCTTTGCCTTGTTAATATTAAGATCAGTGCGGTGTTTTCTTTTGCCTATGCATGTTTTGATGATCTGTAAATGATGACGTCTGTGAAGCAATGCGAAAAACTATATAGGTTCTGTTTGACAGAGGGGGTGCCTTATCCGCTAATTTTTCTGAGCAAATTCTGCCGTACACTGCCAGATATCACCAAAGCTTTGAATAGATGAAGTCAACTCTGGCGAAAGCGATTTACGCTTAAAAGAAAAAATAACAGTAACCTTCGGCTTGGTACTGGTTAGATTTGCCGGAACGCGTGACTGTATCTGCAGCACAAACGAAACATGGCTGAGCAGACCCTTGTGTCTATTCAGGCTGTAAAAAAGAGTATCTTTGCTTTCCTCTTGGCATAAGGGGTATTTTATTTTGCCGTAAATCCTCAATATCATTCGAGAGGTTTTTTTATTAATTACACGTACTCAGTTATGTGTATTTCAGAGTGGGTAATATATTTGTTGACCTACTTGCTCACTCGAGCTGTTCTGACCTTTTTGAAAATGCAAGTCTGGGGCCTAGTTTAATATAGAACATAGAAAGTCATCTAACAGCGAGGGCGAAAACTGTGCGAGAACCCTCTTGTGCTACCTATGGCATCAAGACTGCCAGAACCGAGACCCCCGTTAAGCTATTAGCAGACAAGGCAAATGAAGTGAGGGGCTCGTTTGACATACATATTAAGGAAGCCAACAGTCTCTGAAATCAAGGTGCATAGGGGAATGTTTTTTTTTATATAAATATCTAGTGCCAATCAATTATTATTAAAGAAAATTACTTATCAAGCAGCAGAAAAAACAACCATGCCGCCGGTGGGATCCGAACCCACGACCTCCGAATATCCCGTCCGGTGCTCTTACAAACTGAGCTACGGCGACGGCTGTCCAATCTGCTGCTTTCGTGGGTATTTATGTTTAGCGTGTAAACGAACCTTGAGAGTGTTCACCAGCGCCACCCTCGTCCATAGCGGTGGACGTAGCACGTCCTGTAATACCGCAAGTGTGACGTAGAACGTCATCTAACGGCGAGGGCGGAAACTGTGCGAGAACCCTCTTATGCTACCTATGACATCAAGACTGCCAGAACCGAGACCCCCGTTAAGCTATTAGCAGACAAGGCAAATGAAGTGAGGGGCTTGTTTGACATACATACTAAGGAAGCCAACAGTCACCGAAATCAAGGTGCATAGGAGAATGTTTCTTTTTTTTAAATATCTAGTGCCAATCAATTAGTATTAAAGAAAATTACTTATCAAGCAGCAGAAAAAACAACCATGCCGCTGGTGGGATCCGAACCCAGGACCTCCGAATATCGCATCCGGTGCTCTTACCAATTGAGCTACGGACAGTTTCCGCCCTCGCCGTTAGATGACGTTCTACGTCACACTTGCGGTATTACAGGACGTGCTCCGTCCACCACTATGGACGAGGGTGGCGCTGGTGAACACTCTCAAGGTTCGTTTACACGCTAAACATAAATACCCATGAAAGCAGCAGATTGGACAGCCGTCGCCGTAGCTCAGTTGGTAAGAGCACCGGACGCGATATTCGGAGGTTGTGGGTTCGGATCCCACCGGCAGCATGGTTGTTTTTTCTGCTGCTTGATAAGTAATTTTCTTTAGTACTAATTGATTGGCACTAGATATTAAAAAAAAGAAACATTCCCCTATGCACCTTGATTTCGGTGACTGTTGGCTTCCTTAATATGTATGTCAAACGAGCCCCTCACTTCATTTGCCTTGTCTGCTAATAGCTTAACGGGCGTCTCGGTTATGGCAATCTTGATGCCATAGGTAGCATAAGAGGGTTCTCGCACAGTTTCCGCCCTCGCCGTTAGATGACGTTCTAAGTCACACTTGCGGCATTACAGGACGTGCTACGTCCACCGCTATGGACGAGGGTGGCGCTGCTAAACACTCTCAAGGTTCGTTTACACGCTAAACATAAATACCCACAAAAGCAGCAGATTGGACAGCCGTCACCGTAGCTCAGTTGGTAAGAGCACCGGACGCGATATTCGGAGGTCGTGGGTTCGGATCCCACCGGCGGCATGGTTGTTTTTTCTGCTGCTTGATAAGTAATTTTCTTTATTACTAATTGATTGGCACTAGATGTTTAAAAAAAACATTCCCCTATGCACCTTGATTTCGGTGACTGTTGACTTCCTTAATATGTATGTCAAACGAGCCCCTCACTTCATTTGCCTCGTCTGCTAATAGCTTAACGGGGGTCTCGGTTCTGGCAGTCTTGATGCCATAGGTAGCATAAGAGGGTTCTCGCACAGTTTCCGCCCTCGCCGTTAGATGACATTCTACGTCACACTTGCGGTATTACAGGACGTGCTACGTCCACCGCTATGGACGAGGGTGGCGCTGGTGAACACTCTCAAGGTTCGTTTACACGCTAAACATAAATACACACGAAAACAGCAGATTGGACAGCCGTCGCCGTAGCTCAGTTGGTAAGAGCACCGGACGCGATATTCGGAGGTCGTGGGTTCGGATCCCACCGGCGGCATGGTTGTTTTTTCTGCTGCTTGATAAGTAATTTTCTTTAATACTAATTGATTGGCACTAGATATTTAAAAAAATAAACATTCTCTATGCACCTTGATTTCGGTGACTGTTGGCTTCCTTAATATGTATGTCAAACGAGCCCCTCACTTCATTTGCCTTGTCTGCTACAGCTTAACAGGGGTCTCGGTTCTGGCAGTCTTGACGCCATAGGTAGCATAAGAGGGTTCTCGCACAATTTCCGCCCTCGCCGTTAGATGGCGTGCTACGTCACACATGCGGTATTACAGGACGTGCTACGTCCACCGCTATGGACGAGGGTGGCGCTGGTGAACACTCTCAAGGTTCGTTTACACGCTAAGCATAAATACCCACGAAAGCAACAGATTGGACAGCCGTCGCCGTAGCTCAGTTAGTAAGAGCACCGGACGCGATATTCGGAGGTCGTGGGTTCGGATCCCACCGGCGGCATGGTTGTTTTTTCTGCTGCTTGATAAGTAATTTTCTTTAATACTAATTGATTGGCACTAGACATTAAAAAAAAAGAAACATTCCCCTATGCACCTTGATGACGGCGACTGTTGGCTTCCTTAATATTGCCACGGACCTGGCTCGAGCTACCTGCGCGCTAGGCCGTGACGAGGACGAAGTGGTCGCGTTCGCGTGAGGCGCGCTCGAGCTGGCTCTGCTCTGGGCGATTAAAAACCTCGGCCGTTCTGCGGTCCCCCTCTACGTCTACGACTGTTCTCCGTCTGGCCCTTTCACGGCGGATACTCGGAGGACGCCCAAGACTGGCTTGATCAGTTCGAGCGCGTTGCGCGTTTCAACGGCTGGGACGACAGTGCTAAGATCCGCAACGTTTACTTCAGCTTAGAAGACGCCGCTCGGATCTGGTACGAAAACCGCGAGACGAGTCTAACGACGTGGCAGGACTTTCGTCGCCAGCTGTTGGAGACTTACACCAGCAGCGATCGCCGTGAACAGGCCGAGCGTGAATTGACCGCTCGCATTCAGCTACCAAACGAGAACGTAGCGATGTACGTGGAGGACGTGACGCGCCTCTGCAACCGAGCGGACCCGACCATGACGGAAGAGAAAAAGCTCGGACACCTGATGAGAGGCGTGAAAGAGCAATTGTTCTGCGGTCTTGTGCGAAGCCCGCCCAGAACAGTCGCCGAGTTCCTCTCCGAGGCTGTGCTCATGGAGAGGGCGCTCCAGCAACGGTACAATTTCTACGACCGGCAGCTAAACCCTATCTCGGCTCTACACCCCCTGGATGCTGCTTCGGGGCCCAATACAAGCTCCCTTCGGGACATCGTGCGTTCTGTGGTCCGTGAGGAGCTGCAGAAACTTCAGGGGATTTTTCCTGTGGACTCTCTGACTAGCGCCATTCGGGAGGAAGTTCAGCAGGCGCTCAGATCGCCCGTCGCTCCAGTAGAGCCGCCACCACAGCCAGCTGCTTGGCCGCCAGCGACGTATGCGGACGTGCTGCGCCGTCCTGCGCCGGTTCCCTGCGCGCCACCGTATGCCCCTTCGGTAGTCGCAGTACACGCCGAGCAGCCGGTTCCCTACTGGCAAGCTCGAGGACAGGCGCCGAGGAAGACCGATATTTGGCGTGCGCCAGACCGACGTCCCCTGTGTTACCATTGTGGCGAGGCCGGTCACATCTTAAGGCGGTGTCCATATCGGCCTCTGGGATTGCGAGGCTTGTCTGCAGGTAGTCCCCGTCCGCGGCATGCCGAACAGCCTCAGGAGTTTGACGAATACGTCACCCGCCGGCGTGGTTCGCCACCTTCTCCGCGCCGAACGTCCCGATCGCCCTCACCTCGCCATCCGTCGCCTCATCAGTCCGGTTATGGACCTGGTGCACAGCGTGGGTCCTCGAGCCCGCACCGGGAAAACTAGAACAGGCGACCTTTGGAGGCGAGGCCGCCGAACGCCGTATTGCCGAAAAGCTTCCACCGACGCGCCGACTGACCCTTCCCGAATCGACGACCACGATACCGATGACGACGACGACGACGACGAAGACGGCGCCGACGACTGGGTCTGGTAAGACCAAGGTCTCCCTTGACATACCCGTGCTGATTGACTCTAAGGAGGTTAGCGCACTAGTGGATACGGGTGCGGACTACTCGATAATGAGCGGTAGGATGGCTAAGGTGCTAAAGAAAGTTATGATGCCGTGGGCAGGGTCACAGATACGTACGGCTGGTGGCCACGTGGTTACGCCGCTCGGAATGTGTACGGCAAGAATTACGGTGCGCGGATGCACGTTCGTGGCAACGTTCCTCATTTTGCCTGAATGCTCACGAGACGTCATTCTCGGTCTCGACTTTCTTCGAGAAAATGGTGCGACTATAGACCTTCGAAATCGATTGGTTACATTTTCAACTGAACTCGCTGCCACCAAACCCGCCCCCGAGAATTGCAGAGCCGCACTGCGTATATCCGACGATGCCGTAACGGTGCCTCCACGGGCGAGTATTCTGGCTAGGGTCACTTGCGACGCGCCACATTGCGGACAACGTGTTGTTGAGCCAAATGTCTCTCTTTTGCTCACCATGGGTGTTTGCGTAGCAAGAGGGCTCGCCTTTCTATCTGACGGTCGCACTGAAGTCCTCGTGACCAATTTCAGTAATGAACACCGCCATTTATTTGGTGGCACAGCCATCGCCCACGTCGACCCCGTCCAAGAGGTGGCTGAGTGTTTCGCATGCCTAGAAGACACGCCTGGTGAAGTTGACGAAGAGGCAGTACGCGCCGTTCACATAAACGAGGGCCTCCCGCCCGCAGAAAGGCAGCAATTGCAAGAATTGTTGCTGCAGTTTAAGGACTGCTTTACCTCGTCGTCTAAGGTACGTCAGACGCCCATCACTAAGCATCGGATAGTCACGCACGATGGCGCGCGCCCAATACATCAACAGCCTTATCGCGTATCTCCCCGAGAGCGGGAGGCCATCCAAACGCAAGTGAAGGAGATGCTCAATGACGGCATAATCCAGCCATCGAATAGTCCCTGGTCGTCTCCTGTCGTTCTCGTAAAAAAGAAGGATGGCACGCTGCGCTTCTGTGTGGATTACAGAAAACTTAACAGCGTAACAAAAAAAGATGTCTATCCGCTACCTCGTATAGATGATTCCCTCGACAGACTGCGCCAAGCAAAATACTTTTCTTCGGTAGATCTGCGCAGCGGATATTGGCAAATAGAAGTTGATGAGAGGGACCGGGAGAAAACCGCCTTTGTCACCCCGGACGGCCTCTATGAATTTCGTGTGCTCCCCTTCGGACTCTGCTGTGCTCCAGCAACGTTCCAGCGAATGATGGATACCGTGCTCACCGGCCTTAAATGGCAAACATGTCTAGTATACCTGGATGATGTAATCATTTTTTCAACAACGTTTTCGGAACATTTGCAGCGGCTCAGAGTGGTGTTAGAAGCCGTCCGATCAGCTCATCTTACTCTAAAGCCGCAAAAATGCCATTTTGGATTTACTGAATTGAAGTTTCTCGGGCATGTCGTCAGCTCCGAGGGCATCCGGCCAGACCCTGACAAAATTTCTGCCGTCGCGGACTTCCCGGTTCCCACTGATAAAAAAGCCGTCCGACGATTTCTAGGCCTTTGTTCGTACTACCGACGTTTCATAAAAAACTTTGCTAAGCTGGCCAGTCCTCGGACGCGCTTGACACGAGATGAGGAGCCATTTTTGTGGGGTGCCGAGCAGCAAACTGCTTTTCGACGATCTACGACGTCGGCTACAAACACCACCAGTACTAGCCCATTTTGACGATGATGCCGCCACTGAAATTCACACGGACGCCAGCAACGTCGGTCTTGGAGCGGTTCTCGTCCAGCGTCCGAACGGTGTCGAAAAAGTAATCGCTTATGCTAGCCGTGCACTTTCCCGTGCAGAGTGTAACTACTCTACAACTGAGAAGGAATGTTTGGCCGTAGTATGGGCCATCACAAAGTTCCGCCCTTATCTGTATGGCAGGCAGTTCAAGGTTATTACTGACCACCACTCATTGTGCTGGTTGACAAATTTGAAGGACCCATGTGGCCGCCTAGCACGTTGGGCATTACGCTTACAGGAATTTGACTTCACGATCATCTACAAGTCTGGTCGCAAGCACACCGACGCTGACAGCTTGTCGCGTTCACCCGTGCAACCTTACGAAGGTAACGCAGAAGACGAAGCATTCCTTGGTGCAGTCACGTCGTCCGACATCATCGCACAACAACGTGCGGACGACGAGTTGAAGCTGCTCATGGAGCATCTAGAAGGTCACCATCCCTCGATACCCTCCCACCTGGCTCGTAGGCTGCCATCCCTATGTCTTCGAGGCGGAGTGTTGTATAAGAAAAACTCCGCCTCCAGTGGTAAGAGTTACCTTCTGGTTATACCAGCCGCCCTCCGCCACGAGATCCTCCTCGCCTGCCACGACGAGCCGACCTCTGGGCACCTTGGATTCACGCGCACACTTGCCAGAGTGCGGCAGAACTACTATTGGCCCAACCTTGCCTCATGTGTGAAGCGATATATTCGGACCTGCCGTGAGTGCCAGCGTAGGAAGACGCCGCCTCTGAAACCGCCTGGCATGTTGCAACCTATCATGCCTCCTAACATACCCTTTGAACAAGTCGGCATGGACCTCCTCGGACCATTTCCCTTGTCGTCGGGAGGAAACAGATGGATAGCTGTTGCAACCGATTACCTGACGCGTTACGCCGAAACGCAGGCTCTCCCTCAAGGCACAGCGTTCGAAGTTGCGCACTTCTTTATGCGTGCAATAGTGCTTCGACACGGCGCTCCGTCCGTCGTCATCACAGACCGAGGGAAGGCATTTACAGCTCAGCTTGTCCACGACATCTTTGAGCTGAGTCACACCAGCCATCGAACAACGACAGCATACCATCCCCAAACAAATGGGCTCACAGAACGCCTGAATAAAACACTGGCCGACATGATTTCCATGTACGTGGATGTGGAGCACAGAACCTGGGACCAAATACTCCCCTACATCACATTCGCGTACAACACTGCGACTCAAGAAACAACCCGCTTTACACCATTCCGTCTAGTCTACGGCAGAGAAGTGCGGATGATGCTGGACGCCATGCTCCCGTGCGTGGATGATGACTTGACACCAGATGCGGGCTCCTTTGTCGAACAAGCCGAGCAAGCTCGCCAGCTTGCTCGTTTGCACATCACAGCTCAACAAGACACGGACTCCAGACGTTACAACCGGCGCCACAGGGAGGTTACCTACAACATCGGTGACCGTGTGTGGGTGTGGACCCCTGTCCGCCAAAAGGGATTGTCCGAAAAACTGCTGCACCGATATTTCGGACCTTATGAGGTGCTCCGTCGTGTTGGAAACGTGGATTATGAGGTTGTTCCACGTGGAACTGTGGCTACCGGTCGTCGGCAACCACGGACTGACATTGTGCATGTAATGCGACTTAAGCCATACTTCTCGCGTGAGAGCGATGACGCTCCACTTTAAACTGTGTTCGGGTTCTGCGTTTTAATTTGTTTCTTTTTGTTCGTTTCTTTTTTAAACATTGTCTTCCTGCTTTTCCTGTTCGTTTTCTGCTTTGTACATACCCTCGCATCGGGACGATGCTCTTCTTTTTCGGGGGACTAATGCCACGGACCTGGCTCGAGCTACCTGCGCGCTAAGCCGTGACGAGGACGAAGTGGTCGCGTTCGCGTGAGGCGCGCTCGAGCTGGCTCTGTTCTGGGCGATTAAAAACCTCGGCCGTTCTGCGGTCCCCCTCTACGTCTACGACTGTTCTCCGTCTGGCCTGTGACAATATGTATGTCAAACGAGCCCCTCACTTCATTTGCCTTGTCTGCTAATAGCTTAACGGGGGTCTCGGTTCTGGCAGTCTTGATGCCATAGGTAGCATAAGAGGGTTCTCGCACAGTTTCCGCCCTCGCCGTTAGATGACGTTCTACGTCACACTTGCGGTATTACAGGACGTGCTACGTCCACCGCTATGGACGAGGGTGGCGCTGGTGAACACTCTCAAGGTTCGTTTACACGCTAAACATAAATACCCACGAAAGCAGCAGATTGGACAGCCGTCGCCGTAGCTCAGTTGGTAAGAGCACCGGACGCGATATTCGGAGGTCGTGGGTTCGGATCCCACCGGCGGCATGGTTGTTTTTTCTGCTGCTTGATAAGTAATTTTCTTTATACTAATTGATTGGCACCAGATATTTAAAAAAAAGAAACATTCCCCTATGCACCTTGATTTCGGTGACTGTTGGCTTCCTTAATATGTATGTGAAACGAGCCGCTCACTTCATTTGCCTTGTCTGCTAATAGCTTAACGAGGGTCTCGGTTCTGGCAGTCTTGATGCCATAGGTGGCATAAGAGGGTTCTCGCACAGTTTCCGCCCTCGCCGTTAGATGACATTCTACGTCACACTTGCGGTATTACAGGACGTGCTACGTCCACCGCTATGGACGAGGGTGGCGCTGGTGAACACTCTCAAGGTTCGTTTACACGCTAAACATAAATACCCACGAAAGCAGCAGATTGGACAGCCGTCGCCGCAGCTCAGTTGGTAAGAGCACCGGACGCGATATTCGGAGGTCGTGGGTTCGGATCTCACCGGCGGCATGGTTGTTTTTTCTGCTGCTTTATAAGTAATTTTCTTTAATACTAATTGATTGGCACTAGATGTTTAAAAAAAAAGAAACATTCCCCTATGCACCTTGATTTCGGTGACTGTTGGCTTCCTTAATATGTATGTCAAACGAGCCCCTCACTTCATTTGCCTTGTCTGTATATATATATATATATATATATATATATTGTAAGGCTAAAGAAGAAGATGCGTCGGATGATTTGAAAAGACGAAGACGAGGTGACAGTGTTCTCGAGAGTTTTTGCCCGCGCTACGCTTGTGTGTCTTTTGCCGATCTGATCCCAGACTGCTGCCGTTGCCGTTCCCGTCGCCCCAGTACCTCGTAACAAACCCCCCGTTACATTTGGTGGAGGTGCGGGGTAAAAACATCGGCCCTGGAGCTCCGTAGTCGTGCTTTCCCGGCGCGCACGATGCCTGAGGACGTCCAACACCAGGCCGTACAAGTGGGCCAGGCTGTCATCTGTGCCGGCTCTCTTCGTCAACGGGACCCGACCATTTTCAGCGGGACTGACGAGAACGATGTGGAAGATTGGCTCACATCGTACGAGCGGGTGAGCGTATACAACAAATGGGACGATGTGACGAAGCTAAACAACGTCATCTTTTATCTCGCCGGTGTGGCTAACCTCTGGTATCGCAACCATGAGGCAGATATTCAAACCTGGTTGATTTTTAAGACTAAATTTGCAGACGTATTTGGTCGACCGGCTGTCAGGCAACTCCGAGCCGAACAGCGATTGCGTGAACGATCTCAGCAGGCTAGTGAAAGCTTCACTAGCTACATTGAAGATGTCGTCGACTTGTGCAAGCGGGTCAACGCTCGTATGTCGGAAGCCGACAAGATCCAACACATATTGAAAGGCATCGATGACGACGCTTTTCAGATGCTTCTAGCGCGCGACTTGCGTACCGTGGCTGAAGTCGTCACGCTGTGTCAAAGCTTTGAGCAGTTGCGCAAGCAGCGGATTCTGACACGCCAGCGGCCACAGCAGGTTGAGTCGCTCGCTGGGCTCACGCCTGCTCCTGACCCCTCGCTGCTACAGCAGATTAAAGACTTCGTGCGGGAAGAAGTGGCACGTCAACTTTCCTTTCTGCCGAGCGCTCACGACCGACCATCATATCTGACTCCAGCGCTCCGACATACAATTCAAGAGCAAGTTGCTGAGGCTCTTCCACCGGCTCATCCGTCACCACCTGTCACGGTTCCGCTGACATACGCTGACGTTGTCGCCAGACCACAACCTGTGGCGGCTCCACTCACATATGCCGAAGCCGTCGCGAGACCGCCTCCTGTCGCGGCTCCAGTGAGATATGCCGATGTCGTAGCAAGACCGCAGCCGCCAATCTATAGTGCGCCTCCGGCGCATTTGCGAGGGCCAGTGGCTTACCGACGACCTACTCCAAGGGTCAGCGATTCCTGGCGCACAACGGACAATCGGCCGATTTGCTTCTTTTGTGGTCTCCCAGGTCATGTAGCTCGGCATTGCCGCCGTCGTCTCCCGGACGCGGAAATTCCTCCCCAAGCTCCTGGGTACTGGCCCCCACCGAGTCAGTACTCTGTACCAGCTGCGCCGCCGCAAAGTCGTACTTCCTCGCCGGACCGTTCTACCCTCTCCAGCCGCCGGCCCTCTTCTCCACGACGCCGGTCTATTTCGCCTATGCGACGTCGCCCCACCGCTAACCAGGAGGAAAACTAGGCGCCGCAGTTCCTGAGGCGAGAACTGCGTCCACAACGAACTTCGAAAGGCCTCATCCGTCAGCCGCTAACCTCATTGAAATTTCCGTCGACGGCGTTTCTGTCATGGCGCTTGTCGAAACTGGTGCTGCCGTTTCCGTCATGGACGCAAAGCTGTGTAGTTCTTTAAGAAAAGTAAGGACGCCAATTGCTGGACTCTCACTGCGCACCGCCAGCGCTCAGAACATCCAGCCGTCAGCAGCGTGTACCGCTCGCGTTGTAATCCAGGGGACCATTTATGCCGTCGAATTCGTCGTACTGCCCTGCTGTTCTCATGCTGTTATCCTGGGCTGGGATTTCCTATCGCGCCATGCTGCTATCATCGATTGTGCTCGAGCTGAAGTCGAGTTCTCTCACCTGCCCGAAGCTTTCTTGGACACTGCCCCTCCTGGTGCCTGTGTTAAGGCCCTAGTTGCCGAAGACATTGACCTGCCTCCCTGCTCTTCCGTCCTCGTACCCCTCTCTTGCGGCCCTCTTCGCGACGACACTGTCCTCTTCACTCCGTCCCCTATCTTTCTGCACCGCAAGTGTCTGCCTCTGCCATACGCTGTACTGACTATATCCGCTGGCCTCTCCGTACTGTTCGTGTCTAACCCATTCTCGTTCCCCAACGCCTTGCGCCTAGGTGAATGTCTCGGCACGGTACAACCATTCGCGTCTCTGCTCATCCGCGAAGAGACGGACGACGCGCCGCACCTCTCCATAGCCGCACTCAGCCCACCTACTGCTGCGCCCGATCCCTCCTCAACCGAAGCATTCCTTCGCTCCATCGACGACAACCTTCCAGCGCCGCAAAGGGCACAGCTTCTCACTTTACTTAATCAGTTTCGCTCATCATTTGACTCACATCAAAGTTCCTTGAGCCAAACTTCCACTGTCACCCATGCCATCGACACAGGTGACCACGCACCGCTGCGACAACGTCCCTATCGTGTGTCTGTCGCCGAGCGCCAAGTTATTGAAGACCAAGTCGACAAGATGCTCCAGAGCGGCGTCATTCAGCCCTCAAGCAGCCCATGGGCGTCGCCTGTGGTGCTCGTCAAAAAGAAGGATGGCTCCATACGCTTCTGTGTAGATTACCGCCGCCTTAATAAGATTACGCGCAAAGATGTCTATCCCCTCCCGCGCATAGACGACGCTCTGGACTCTTTGCAAGGGGCCGAACTCTTTTCATCTCTTGATTTGCGTTCCGGGTACTGGCAAGTTCCTATGAAAGAAGCCGATCGCCCCAAAACCGCCTTTGTGACACCGGATGGCTTGTATGAATTTACCGTGATGCCCTTCGGGCTTTGTAACGCCCCCGCGACTTTTGAGAGGATGATGGACACCATTTTGCGCGGACTTAAGTGAAAGACATGCCTTTGCTACCTCGACGACATTGTGGTCTTTTCCCCGGACTTTGACACCCACCTCTCACGTTTGAAGCACGTCTTGACCTGCCTCTCTGACGCCGGCCTGCAGCTGAACTTAAAAAAATGCCGTTTTGCCGCTCGTCAATTAACCGTCTTAGGTCATGTTGTCTCTAAGCAGGGCGTCAGTCCCGACCCAGCGAAACTTCGTGCTGTGGTTGACTTTCCCAAACCTACCTCCATCAAAGACCTGCGCAGCTTCCTGGGTTTGTGCTCATATTTCCGCCGGTTTATTCGCAACTTTGCGTCCATTGCTGCGCCTTTGACTCAACTGCTGTCTGGAAGTGCGGATTTATCACTGTGGTCTCCAGCGTGCGACGACGCATACACCACCTTGCGCCGTCTCCTCACGGCGCCGCCCATTCTGCGCCATTTCGACTCGGCCGCTCCTACCGAAGTTCACACGGACGCCAGCGGTGTTGGCCTCGGCGCTGTCCTCGCCCAACGAAAACCTGGCTTTGACGAATACGTCGTTGCTTATGCTAGCCGCACACTCACACCAGCAGAACGCAACTACTCCGTAACTGAAAAAGAGTGTTTGGCGATTGTATGGGCCCTCGCGAAGTTTCGACCGTACATTTATGGGCGCCCTTTTGACGTTGTGACCGACCACCATGCGCTCTGTTGGCTTTGCAACCTGAAAGACCCCTCCGGCCGCCTCGCTAGGTGGGCCCTTCGCTTGCAAGAATATGATATCCGCGTCGTGTATCGCACCGGCCGCAAGCATCAAGACGCCGATGCACTGTCACGCTGCCCCCTTCCAGCCGAGATCGCCAGCCTTTCCCCCTCCGACGCTTCTCTGCCCTTGCTTCGCCTCAGCGACATGCTTTCAGCGCAACGCATGGATCCCTGGATCGCTTCCCTTCTCGACTTTCTCGCCAACCCGACGGCTGCTTCACCGTCACGTGCGCTCCGCCGCCAAGCTGCCCATTTTGCGATCCGTGACACCCTACTTTATCGCCGTAACTACAACTCCGAAGGTCGCAAGTGGCTGCTCGTTATTCCACGTCACTTACGCTCGGAGATATGCGCATACTTCCATGCTGCCCCCCACAGCGGTCACGCGGGCGTTTTCAAGACCTACACCCGCATACGGCTGCGCTACTACTGGCGCGGAATGTACACCTTTATCATGAAGTACGTGCGCGCATGCATTCCCTGCCAACGTCGCAAGACACCTCCCCATCGTTCTGCTGCTGAGCTGCAGCCGTTACCATGCCCTCCACGCCCGTTCGACCGCGTTGGCATTGATTTATACGGTCCGCTTCCATACACTGCAGACGGCAACCGTTGGGCTGTAGTAGCGGTGGATCACCTTACACGATATGCCGAAACTGCTGCCCTTCCGGCTGCCACAGCGACGGACGTCGCCTCCTTCATTTTGCACCGATTCATCCTTCGCCACGGTGCACCTCGTGAACTGCTCAGTGACCGAGGCCGCGTGTTCTTATCTGAGGTGGTGAAGGCGCTTCTCAAAGAGTGCAACACGATTCACCGAACTACCACCGCCTATCATCCGCAGACCAATGGCCTCACTGAGCGATTTAACCGCACACTCGGAGACATGCTCTCCAAGTACGTCGCTTCTGACCACACGAATTGGGATCTCGTCCTTCCGTACGTTACTTATGCGTACAATACCGCTACGCAGTCTACCACCGGATTCTCTCCTTTCTTCCTACTTTACGGCCGCCAGCCCTCTGCTACTATCGACACTATCCTCCCTTACCACCCTGATGAATCCGAATATCGGCCTGTTTCCGACGCCGCGCAACACGCCGAAGCCTGCCGCCAAATTGCCCGGTCACTCACCACTGACACCCAGCATCGCCAGCGCTCCCGCCTCGACCAAGACCAAACCCCACCGAACTACACTTCTGGTGCACTTGTGTGGCTCTGGATCCCTTCAGGAACTCCCGGTCTCTCCTCAAAATTTCTTGCGAAGTACCATGGTCCCTACCGTGTGCTGGAGCGCACCTCTCCGGTTAATTATATCGTGGAGCCCCTCACGCCGTCTCCTGATCTCCGCCGCCGAGGACGGGAGACCGTTCATGTCCAGCGCCTCAAGCCCTACTACGACCCCGCCGTCTCTCCATCATCCTAAGTCGCCAGGATGGCTCCTCTTGTCCCCGGGGTGATTGTAAGGCTAAAGAAGAAGATGCGTCGGGTGATTTGAAAAGACGAAGACGAGGTGACAGTGTTCTCGAGAGTTTTTGCCAGCGCTACGCTTGTGTGTCTTTTGCCGATCTGATCCCAGACTGCTGCCGTTGCCGTTCCCGTCGCCCCAGTACCTCGTAACAAACCCCCGTTACAATATATATATATATATATATATATATATATATATATATATATATATATATATATATATATATATATATATATATATATATATATATATATATATATATATATTTATTTCCCGACAACTTGTTTGCCTTGTGCCAATTTGTTGACCCCTTCCGTGATACCTAAGCCGACGTATGACGCTGCTCGCCGGCCGTCAGTTCTGACGTCGTAGTTAGCCATAGCCAATGGGAAATTGGTTAAAAATGAATACGGAAGTGAATCGTTAGAAAATGCATTCCAGGTGTGGCTTTGTGCCTTTTAGAAGCAGATTAAAGTAAAGAGGGCAAAAATGCAGGTACCCGAATGCTGAGAGTAAAATATTTAGACGCTTAGACACAGATTAAAAATAATGAAAGAACTGCGAGTAACATGTTAGTATTGCCAAAAACAGTTTGCATATCGCTCACTAATGGGTTCTGTGGCATAGTGCAAAGCAGTGTAGGCTGTTATTTTTTAAATCAACTGCGTTAGTTTTTTCTTTCAGCGTTAAGCTAAAAGTCAATGAAATGGGCTCAGGCTTCCAGCGAACCGAAGATAACAAGTCACCAAACTAAACCGTGCTCGGCCAGTGAGACCAGCTGGCTTACCTTTTAATTGAGCGAGGCCTAGCGAAACCGCTTAGGCAACCAGCTGCCGGTTTGCTATCACAACCGCGGTTCATATTCACGTAATGGCATCGGCCTAAAGGCGCTTTCAGCGCTCGGTAGTGGTGTCCGTTTAGCTTCTGGTAAATTTACTGCTCTTGAGTAAACCACTGATATCCGGTGTCGGATCGACATCAGTTTTGTAACATTTTAAACCTGGTGCCTTTGGTTGATACCTGAAGTGGGCGCAAGTTCTGCAGACCGGAATTAATTCGATTGGTGTACAAGTTAACTACAGCCTCGACGCAAATAAAGCAGAAAGACTATCTCGGACTAGCTATTCTGCACACAAGCATAAAACCACCCTCCGACGCATCAACGACCACAGTCGCCAGCTAACAGGCGGCCTACCGTAGCCTTTGCGGATAGCGTGGTCACATCTACAACTTAACGCATGTTGTGCACACTACCCCCGCCACACCACACAGGGTATTCATCACCTGGACCCTTGAGCGCACGTCTTTCCATAGCAACCAGCGCATTAATGAGGCAGCGCGAGAGCTCACTGGCTGGGCACCATTGGAAGAGCGGTCCAACACTGAGATCGTACCAATACAGCCACTCACCAACACCGAAACGCTTCAACACTATAGAAACTGCAGGCGGGACTTTCGCCCGCTGCACCTTTGCCTGAACCAGATGGAGGCTTCCACACGGAAACACCTCTAAACCATTTCCTTCCGTTGCCTCTACAGTCAACACGTCATTCATCCTACAAATTCCGTTCCTGCTCTCTTTCATCATCATCATCATCATCGTCGTCGTCGTCGTCGTCGTCGGCGTCATCATCATCATCATCATCATCATCATCATCATCATCATCATCATCATCGACGTCGACGTCGACGTCGTAGTCATCATCATCAGCCTGACTACGCCCACTGCAGGGCAAAGGCCTCTCCCATGTCTTTCCAATTAACCCTGTCCTTTGCGAGCTGCGTCCACCCTATGCCTGCCAATGGCTAAATTCGCGGCTTACTCTTACGCACGGAAGCACCCAATACTGCGGTAGTCCACCCATTACCAACCCTCAAACTTCTCTTGGGTGGCTGCACTGTCCGTCTATAACCTATAGAAGCAGTACTGGCTGTTTCGGCGGGCAGCTGACGTAGCACGCGCCAATGTGCCCTGGACTGAGGGCTTCTTGCTAGCAAGAGGACTCGTCATTACTGCTTCACTAAAGCTTTTTCTCTCTCTCTCTCTCTTGAGGTGCACGTCCGCCGCTATGGATGAGGATGGCGCTGGTGAACAGTCTCAAGGTTAGGCTAGACGGAGCATAAATACCTCCGAAAGTAGAAGATCGCGGACAGCCGCCGCAGTAGCTCAGTTGATAGAGCAGCTGGCCGCGAAATTCGGAGGTCGTGGGCTCGGAACCCAGTGACAGCATGTGGTTCTTTTTTCTGCTACTTTCGAAACAATTATCGTCCAGCGATAACATAATTATACTGATAATTTCCATTGATCGACACCGGAAATAAACAAAAATCAAACATTCCCCTATGCACCTTGGTTTCGGTGGCTTTTGACTTTCTTCATATGCATGTCATAACGAGCCCCTCATTTCCCTTCTTTGCCTGCTCAATTTCATTACACCAGTCACTCTACACAACTCGTAAAGGAGTGTATGCAGCCAACATAAGCGAAATTACACGAAAATCGCGCGTATACATCAGCTATTAGCATGCAGCAACCTAACGTGTAGCTGTCTGCACGTAGCAGCAGTAAACCAGCAGTCAACGTTTCAACGCTTGCGTTGTAGCACAAGTAGGTCTCATATTTCTTCTAGTTCAGAGTACGTCAAGAGGTCGCCGCCTTCGAAGTGTGGCCACGCGACAGAGATTAAACCCAGCAGCAGCCTGAACGGCGCAGCAACTCAGACACAGCGACAAGCGTTCATTTTCCGATCCGCGGAGGTTAAATATGCGTGCCTAGCAACGACCCCCCTGTAATTGCACTTTCCAGCCACAGTCATCTAGGGGGCCAACTCCGCATTGTCGATTAGCCCCGCGTTACGAGACGCCTGCGACCTCCCGATATGACTTCGGTTGGCGCACTGGGAAAAGTGCCTTTTCTCTCGTGGGTCACATCTTCTGTACATGCTTCTTGCATCAAAGATGGGACGATTACGGTGAATCTGAGCAGTGAAAATGGTGAGAGTTTCCACTCACTCATGGGTGAATATTTACTGCGAATGGAATGCATAGGGCTGAGAATCACTCTATATTTCCCTACTGCTGTCCATACTATCACGAAAACTCACGCTTTCTTAGCTGCGCCGCTGTGCTCTGGGATCTTCTAAGCGAGGGCCGGAAATGCGCACCAGGATTGCGCCTTCGGCATATCGTGGGAAAGCGACAGCTCATAAGCGAGGCTAGCCGCGATTGAAGGGATCAAACCAGGCTGCTCCCGGAACTCCACGGGTTCGCCCTCTCCAGTGGTACTTCGCCCCCTAATCCCTCTCCTCCAGTGCAGGGTAGCCAACCGGAACCCCTTTCTGGTTAACATCCCTGTCTTTCCCTCCTCCTCTTTATCTATCTATCTCTCTATGGTGAAACTAGCCTGCGCGCCATAAGCTTTGTTGAAGTTTGTGCAGCGAAGTATCGTGTTGAATTCGAGTGTGTCAACGACGCGGTCCTAGCGAGTGTAACAGAAGTCTTCGGGCGTTTCATCATCATTTATTATACTCTTAAAGGCCCCGGGTGGGGTAATAAATAAGAAGGGAGTGGGGGAGGTAACGCATAAAATTAACACAAAATTGATGGCTAAAACAAGCATAAAACAGTCAAAAGGCTCACGTACAAAATCACACCTCGAATGCTACAGGCGCTGTAATGAAAAAGAAGAGGAATCAACAATTTATGATATAAGATGACATGTCAGGCATCGTTTAAATCTAACAGGGTCACGTTCGATTACAACATGTTCAGGAAGCTGGTGCCACTCCTGAATTGAGGCTGGTAAAAAAAGGATTGCCTGTGTCAAGAGAGATACATTGTGCTCTTTTTGGAACTGTGGAGAAATGTGCGCTTTCATGGCTGCAGTGCGGACATCTTGTCGCCTTCATGCTTCATGGCCGATGAGAGAAACTTTGAAATGAATGACAGCCATGCACGTGAATTAAATATAAAGGGGTGCATCGGGCAGAAACTTTGTGCGCGGTAACACCTATCCTCAGTTCACAATAAAGCTTGAACAGACAGGTGTGCATAGAAAATGGTGCTTTGATGTAATGTCTTTTCGTGCATGTTTCGCTTTTATGATGTCATGCGTGATTCATTAAACAGCCCCCGTAACGTATTCACCCGTAAAGCTATACTATTGCCTTGAGCGCTGCAAGACTATAGTGGTTGCAAACACTCTGTCGTTCAACGAAGTTTTCTAGAACTGGCGAATTACTATAGTTGGTCAAAGCATGCCGGTGCTGATTTATAATTTATGCATTTTACTTTTGCAGAAATAATGTCATAAGCAAAATGTGCAAAGGCGTTAAAATTATCTGTCAGAGGTCCACTAAAGGAAGCCAGAGAGCAGCAGATTTGTACGATCAACATAGATAAGAGAGAAAAAAACACACACAACATAGTGCAGTGATCAAAATGGCTTTGAAATAATGTCCGCAAAAGCAGCGTTACCCGCTTGCATATCGTGAAAACAGGACTGCATTGAATTGTGTGCCACGTAGCACTTCCTCGCTGTTTAGATTTGGGTTTAGTCGAAGTAAAGAAATTATGAGGACAGTTTAGTCACCTTAAGAGAGGATTGCGACAACATTGGAAGCAACGTTGCGGCTACATATTTATGTCGGTGTTAGTTCTTTCAACACATACACAGTGTTGTCACTGTCATAATTTGCACACACATAACCATGCGCTGACTGAGCCCGCTGAGTAGTTGTTCCATTCTGCTTGTCTCTCCCTTTCCTGGTTGCGAGCTCTCGTCTTGTTTTTCAGTTTAAATTCTCGAGCTGTGGTCATGTGACCGTGTGATGTCATCGCCATAACGGCAAATAGACACTTTTTAGAATAACCCAGGGTGCGAAATCGCATGATGTGAAGTGCTATGGTGGACAGGTGGCAATTGAACTCAGTGTAATTCAATTAATTTAATTTCCATCAGCCATGGTGGGAGGTTGCTCAGGACAAGTGGGCAGTGCAAGGTCACGTGACATCACAAGCTCCAAGACCTGGCGAAGTCATATATTCCTCTCGATAAATAAGGGACATTTGTCACTAACGCATGATGCGAAATCTTATTATGTGAACTCTAAACTAACGTAGAGTTCCACTTAGGCTTTCTTCTACGGAGCGTGCTCGTCAGCTTTGCGTTCAATCACGAGCCCTGACGAAGTCAAGGGGAACAATGCAATTCTAATTCTGCACTGGTTAGTCGGGGTGGTCAACCCGTGATTTGAATGATTCCTGTTTGCTGTGTAGGAGGTAAGGGGAATAAAAGGCTTAACGTAAAAAAAGAAACTACATCGGCCCGTGCTCTCTGGCTAGAAAGGCAGTATACCTTCAGCCTGTCCAGTAAGGCTTAAAACCTGACCGTATATTAGGCCAAGATAGCTTAAGTGTTTAAGTTTAGGTCACAAAAGCTTTGTTGGGCGTAGGCGCCACGTTTCATCGCGAGCTGTTTGCGCTGTGCAGGGCTGATGTCAACACACCGTGCCAAACACAAATAAAAAGCGCGTTGCAAGCTCGCGCAGCTTGCCACTGCTCCGGGGTTCGGCGAACGAGCCAAAAAGGCGCAACTACCGCAGTTTCTTCAGTGTCGTACACGAGTACTTACCACTGAACCAGTAGCGCTGCGCAACTAAGCCTAATTACGACATTAACTGCGGACTGAATTCCCCCTTGTCTGTGCGTATAAATGTGCTACATGAATGGATCGCATCACTTAGGTGCGATTGCGCGATAGAATGAACATGTGATGGCTGATATCCTGCTCAAGGAAGTATCGGATAGGGGAAGGGGCGAGAACATTTTTTAAAACTCTGACGTCTTCAACAGTATCATAGCGGCAGAGCTATCGCTGAGGATACTAGACGCATAGCCCCTGCTGTTTTTCTCCCGACAACAGCATGGCAGGTCATCGACGATGGGAATTATTGTAAGCTCATCGGCGCTACAAGTATTTACACTCTAATGTCCTAGTGGATGCTTATTCAGGGCCCAGTAGTGCTAACTTGTAGTAGCTTCTTGTCGCCACTCCACGCTGCTCGGCCCACGTATGAATGGGGTCATTTTGCTTATTAGAAAACGTTTTATTAGGCTTTACACAGGAAACGTTTCGAGTGGCCAAAACAGAAAAGAGACAACGTAATGAACAGTGAACCGTGCACATAACACGTTTCTGAACAAGGAAATACATCACAAATCACATGAACCACTTTTTAGATATAGTGAGGGATGTGCTCCTCATGATGATGATATATACAATTCAGAGCAGTGATCGGCATGAAAAATTATATATTAAGAGCTAAACGAAAGACTGAAACATATACAAATATATACAAGTGGATACAGTGATGCCATGGACAATGTGTCTTGAAGTTTGTACACATGTATAGATACACTGTGCTTAAATGTGTTATGTGCACATGGTACATGCAGATATTACTTTTTGTATATGGAACACTCATCAAAAAGTAAGCTATAGAGTAAGCTTTTCAGTCCTGTAGCCGGACGTTTACGGCACTTATGAAGCTCCAGTTGTCCTTAGTGTGGAGGGAAGGGGTTGTACGCAACCTCGACAGAACTGGAGACCATTACGTTTTCCAATTTTCCAAGTAAAAGCTTTTGTATAGCAAGAAAATCTTTGACGAGGGCTTCCACATTGAAGCCGTCCTAAATACAGTGGGAATGAATGCTAAGGCCGAGACAGACTTGTTATGCCTGTCCAGGGCGGCCATTTCAAACGCCTTCTTTGACGCGTAGAAAATGTAGGTCGAATAAAGCGCTCGGAATTGTGAAGCGGGTCGAGAAGGTGAACGCTAAAGGAAAGTCATGGGTTAACAGGCTGTAATGCACACGGACAGCACAAAAGGCTCAAAGAAGAGTGACACAGGTCACAGCTCGGGAGGGTCAATTAATATTGCTGCTTGGGACAGTGACAGCGAAGGCCTTTTCAGAGTCTGCTACCCGCTGTATCTTAATTGCTGCACAGAACTGAAGCGCTGGACAGCATGGCATGTACGTGACAGAGGCCTGAAGAGAACACATTTAGGAAGGGTTAAGGTGCATTGAAGAACCGGATAGAAAAGGCGCTGTGAGCGTACTGAGATAACTTGATAGCTATACACCCTTCCGTCCGAGAGGCGGACATGTCGGAAAACACAAGCGAACTAGTGGGTGTTTCTTGCGGCTCCTAAACGTATATTGTTTTAAACTTGCGGCGTTAGCGGTATTCCTTTTGTCTCTAGGTTTCAACACCTCCGTACGTCATTGTTCAGGCGTTGAAGAGCCTTTTTCCTAACGACCCTGGGCAGTGCCTGCGCAGCAGGCTACTACTCACTATTCACTCGGTCTCCAAGGGGGTACGGTTCTTTTGCGTGGGAAAAAAAAAATGCTGCCGCGCTGCCTGAGACATGCCTATGAAGGGGTTCATTGTTTAAGAGGTGGCAACTGCGTACCCGTAGAGTCTCTTAGAAGACTGCTGTTACTATGTGACGGCGTCGCGTCGGCTGGCTGTGAAGAGAGCTTGAAATTACTATTCGGTTTGACAAGAGCTTGACTTTTCTTTTCACGCCGTGTGAAGTGCGTTTTGACTCGAGTGTCCACAAATTCCTGCTTCAGCCGCTGCGGTGGCTCAGTGGTTATGGTGCTCGGCTGCTAGCCCGAAAGACTTGGGTTCGATCCCGGCCGCGGCGGCCGAATTTCGATGCAGATGAAATGCTTGCAATGTCAGTGCACGTTAAAAAACCCCAGGTGGTCAAAATTATCCGAAGCTCTCCACTACGGCGTCCGTCATAGATAGATTCACTTTGGGTGAGGGACCAAACCAAAAAAAAAAGTGTGCTCTGACTATACTTCTTGAGTGTTCCTCTTTAAGGCAAAGTCAATAAATCTAGAAAGTGAACAAAGAGCACACATTGTTTGGACCACAAAAAAGCGACTGCTGCTGTCTAAGAGGCAAACAAAGCGGTGTGAAATGAGGAAGCGTAAAAGTAGGCTTGAGCGTAGGTTTGGTGTTACCATTAGCCAGTACAAAAAAGCCCGCAATGTATTTTTGACCTTTTTGACAGCGCGGCTAGATGTACCTTGAATCTTGCGTCCTTCGTCTTTTAGAGGCATTCGCACTTCCCAACGATCAGAGCACGGCTCCGTTGTCTCTGAGGCTGCGCCTGGAGGCAGGAAAACCCACAAGATAGATGAACCACGGCTTCTTACTATACCGAACCTGGATTCCTGCCCATCCATTCTTTATTGCTCCAACATGCCCATCGATTATTTGGCTCAGACGAAATGAGAAAAGGACGCCTGAAAAATTTCTTGTCCTAATTTTTTGCGTTTCTTGCATTTTCTCTTTTATTTTGGTCGAGAATATTACGCCACTTTTGGGATCCTCAATGAGCAACGATTTTTGAAACTGAGTTAGCTTGCTGACTAAAAGTACCGCGTCATTCTGCCTGTGGTCCAGAGAATACAGACCGCATATTTTCTACCTGCTTTTTAAGCATTTACGCTTTCATTCATGCAGTGCAACTGTCTCTTTGTTTTCTGTTATTGCGCGTTTTGACATCCCAAACGTGTTTTTGTACTCTTGAAGCAGACACTGAATCTTGCAAATTTATTAAAGCATCGCCCCAAATCAACGGCTATCTCGGTGCCGTAAACGACAACTACTGGGCACAAGTATGTCGAATGCGCGAATGTGCACTGATCTGCGGAGTTGAGTTGTGCTCTTTGTGCGCCTCATGGACACGTGAAACACGGCGCAATTCCTTAGTTGATCTCCGGATAAGAATGTTCTCATCAGTTAAGAAGGGCTATTGAAAAATTAAAGGCGGCGGTAGGATTACAAAAGAAAGTTCGGAAGCGGATGCTGTATGAGAATTTCGGCCAGTCTGCTTTAGGAGCGTGTCCGTATTTTCGCTGCTTGATCACAGTTGAGTAAATGTTTGTCGAATTTGATTCTGCAGTCCTAAGTGACAATTCAGATTTCGCTCTTCTTCCCGCAGCTTTCTAAGTGTAGGTCTGCCATTGAGCAAAGGACTTTCTATTATTTCGTATGGTCGAGCACGAATAGCCTCAGCAGGTCGGGAGTGATAAAATAAGACGCGAGACTATCGAGAGGGTATCAGAAGAGTGATGAAATGGCGATGGCGGTGCCCTTGGAGCATGCGCCCTTTTCTATGATATGCGGATAAAATTAGCTAAAAGTATTGCCGACGTGTTTAAGATTGCAGGAAGTTCTCGCGCTGAATGCGCTGCTATGACCCAAAAAAAGACAGGTTGGGATTCGTAAGTTTTTTGAGAGAACAATTAAGATGAAAAAAGAAGGATGCTAGAGGGTCTCCCGAAGGAATCCACCAACTTGTCGTTTAAACTGCGCCACTTGCACCTAATACTAGAACCTGCAAGTATCGCTGTTGTTTTTCAGATATCTGCCGGTCCAAACTCGGAGCAGACCATTGCGTGCTAGTGGACAGGCCGTATGAGGAGCTTGACACATCCGAGACTAAGTCGCCTGTCATCTCGACAAATGTTCTCTTTTCTAAGCGCAAACCCAGGTTCAAAAGCCTTCTGTTTTCGCACGTCTTACTTTCTTTGCGCCTGAAGTCTACGATTTCAATTTTATCATTCGTGGGCTCTTCGCCACTGCAGCTTCACCGCTCCACTGCAGAGTTGTGACGACGTATCGCTTTTCGAAAGCGGAGCCAGGTGATTTGTTCTGGTTCTGTCCCCATTTTTCAGCCGCTCGCCGTAGTTTTTCTTAAGCGTGTTTCGTGTTTCCTATGCTTCTCCCTAGCTTGCACTTCAAGGTCTGGTAGAAAAAAATCCTTATTTCTTAGCAGCAATCATGAGTAGGGTGCTTCCTCTTTTGACTTTTTTTCTGTCCCGCAAAGAAGCCACAACAAAGGTAAATTGTTTGCTGAGAAATACTTAAACAGATGTTCTAAACGCATTTGTATTCTGGCTTGATAATACAAAAGCCCTCAACAATACCTTTCTCCGATATGTTTTTCGCACGGTTCAGAATTGTGCTTACGCTAAACAAAGTTGCCAAATAAAGCTTTTTCACCCGCAACTGTTTGAGTGGTGCGTAAATTAGTCTCCCACAATTATTAGTGGCGATAGCCTTTGTTTGTGCATTGTATTATTTCCGAGTCTTCCACTCCACCGAAAGTAGATATCCGCATTGCTGTGAACGGCATCTGAGGTGCAGTCCATGACCGGAACAGCGTGTTCCTTCGGACAAGGCTTTCCCGTCTTGTTCAATACTCAGCGTGCTCATGCCAGCTTACTGAACGGAGAGAAAGAGGCCGCCACATCATACACGTATGCGTTGCCTACCTTGATGTGTAACATTTTATTCATATGCGGTATGACTTCGGCTGGGTCACGTGATGCCACAGGACTAAACGCGTATTTTTTCCTCGTTTTAGTTTCAATGCAAAAATTCCTGCCTTACCGGAGATCATATTGGCGGTTAGCCAGCGGTCTCACAAAACTCAATCCGGTATGCGAAGCCGTTCTTTATTAGGTATTAGCAGTTTCTTATAAGCGATACTGAAATCAGACCGAAAATCCAATTTTTGGCACAGTCGAATAAAAATTAAGGTTGTCAACACTGAGACATCGGAAAGATGGCGTTCGCTGGCGTGACGGTTGCCTTTGTGCTGAAAAACCGAAGGGGACAGTTAAGCTCCGCCTTAAGGGTATGAAGGCGGGTGTGCCCCTCATGGGCTGTTAACCCTTACAAGGGTTCATGTCCATATGTATGGAATTCATCATCACCATCGTCATCAGCCTGACTACGCCCACTGCAAGGCAAATGCCTCTCCCAAGTCTTTTAACTAACCCGGTGCTTTGCCAGCTAGCGGCCAACGTGTCCCCGCAAACTATGTAATCTCCTCCGCCCAACTAACGTTCTGCCGCCCCCTGCTACGCTTGCCTTCTCTTGGAATCCACTCCGTTGCACTTAAAGGCCTTATGTGGAATTGGTCATCCTCTATTTAACATAAATATATTGCTGGGAGTCCTGACACCACTCCTGGCGCGACCGAAGCGGTGGCCTAGTGGTTGAGCCTCACATGCGGGAGGTGCGGGGTTCGATCCCCATTGCCGCCGGGTGCCCACCGGTGATAGAACGGGTAAAAGCTTCCCCTGGCCTGTTGCTCGGCTTATGTAGGGTGGAATGCTTGGGAAATGGGTCTTTGACCCCACCTTGAGCAAACGAAAATACCTTGTGCCATGGCGCTCTTTGGCCGCAGGTGCCTTTGCGCCCTAAGCATTCACTATCATCATCACCACTCCTGGCGCAGTGGTGCAACGGTTAAGCGATGCGCCACTGCCCTGCGATGGCAGGTGCTGCCACCGGTGGGGCTTGTGAGACCCAGGTTGCTCTTCCCGAGCAACGTCTCGGGACCAATCATTAACTGCTATCTACCGTGGTGGGCAGGTTGTAGCAACGTCACAAGGTCACATGAGCTCGTGGCTCACCTGCCACTTAAGTGGACCAGCTAAGCGGCTCATCTAGGTTGTTTCTCTGGAGATTTTTTGCCATGCCGACAACGGCGACCACCGGGACCACCGCGACCACCGCGACGACGACGACGACGACGCCGGGCTTTACACCGAAAAGGACCCTTAACGCTGACGTGCTAAAATCGTATTTCCTTATTAAAGTTGTCAGCTTATTTGTAGCGCATGCTATTAACTGACGAGAAGTCAAGACCGTTGGTACTAGAGTCAGTTCCGTGCTGGTAGTGCTGCCCTTTTAGATCGTACAAGCACGTACCGCCTAAAAGAAATAGTCGGTATTCGGCTAAGAGAATCTAAATATTATGGTTTAATGTTACCTTAATCCAACACGCTCATAGTACTGCGAGGGACGATATTTTGAGGTTTTAATGGGCGAGAAGAAACCAGGTCCTCAAGGGCAGTTCTCTATAGAGCAGGGCATCGCCACGAATAAGGTTCTCAGGCTCTCGGTACCCCGAGCGAACCATTATGTGGTAAAGATCTGCTCACATGCGCTTGCTCGGCTCTACTGCTAACTTGGTGGCGTTGCCCTCTTTCTCTTGCGAAGACTGCCACACGAAACCTCATTTTTGCTTTATCGTATTAGTGCTGATTAATGTCTGCGTAAAACAAGTGAAGGTCGATGGTTGAATATACACTAAGTCGCTTATTTTTTCATGCAAATGTGGTTCTGGCGCAACTTTAAATACCGTATTTTCTCGCATAGTAAGCGCAGTTTATTCCGCCCTAAATGCCTCAAAGCTTTCAGGGTGCGTTCATTACACAGCTTCACATTGAGACACATTCACATTTAAAAAAAAATGTGAAGTGGTGAGAATGGCGCAAAAAGGAAGTGGATGAAATAAATACTGCCTCCGGTGCGACTCATCTTCTAAATAAGACAAAACGCATTCCTTTGCCCGGCTTCCGTGTACGATAACATAGCAAGTTTTACGTTAAAACCGCACGCATAACTCACGTGGCGGCCAACAATGCTGTCCAAAGATAGCACAACTGGAGTTCGCTCCGGCATAGCTGACATCATTCAGCTGGAAGCTTAATGGCAACACGCTGCTACAATCCTAACTGAAGAGAGACATTCTTTGCGACCAAGCGTAGCGTATTGCTTAGGCTACCTTCTTGTTGGCTGTTCATCCCGTGGCGGAGGGTGTCAAATTTTTGACATTTGACAGGTGGAGCAGTTGTTCCGGCGTTAAAAAAAAAGCGCAATGAAAGTTAAGCTTCGTAAAGCTTGGCTAGACTTGGCTGTTGCTTGGTGGTAATGACTGACGTTTAGCCAAGGTTAACCAGGCTTAAATTTAAAGCTCTCGCTTTGGTTACTCTCTTCGTCTCTGTGCGGCAGCCTCTCGGCAATCTACGCCCACTGGATGATCGTATTTGGCCGGTCGTCTTAGCAACCTCTGAGACGCAGGCAGTTCACGAGGCGTCTCGCCTGGATCACCCATCACGACTGCTGCCGTTAAGTTGTAGAGAGCTGTTGCAACCCGTTGGCACCGGCCGAGAGGCAGCGGAGGCTATCTAGACAGAGCGAGCGCACGGCTCCGGCGGAGCTGCGGTTGAGTGACGTCGTGGTTGTCACGTGACTAGGCAGAGGCGAGCGCTTGTTTTCGGCGGTGGCGGCTGAGTGACGTCATAGCTGTCACGTGCTTTCTCCTCGGTTCAGAGTCAAACTCACGCACACGGCGCACACGGCGAAGAAGCTACGGAGAAGAGTAGCAAAGTTTTCGATTTTAAAAATTATACTTTTTGACAGCAACATTAGGGGCGCTTTATTTATGCGAGCCTGTTCATTACACGAGTAAATGAGGCAGTCCCTGCCTTCTCGGCTTCGGTCCGAGCTGCGTCGCTATTCGCTACTGACTGTGCTTTTTTCGAAGGCGGAAACTCACAGCTGCCCTCACATTGGGGTTCTTAAATAAATGCACCGAAAAGGAGGAAAGGGAAAACCCGGCAGATCTGAGGCAGTGGAACTGCGGCGCACCTGTCATCGCGAGGAGATGATCGCGAGGAGACGAGAGGCGAGGTCTAATCTGTCGGCGCATAACTATTGTGTTCTGTGCTATAATGTCGCTCTTCAAGAGTTAAAACTGCGGTGAAGGGACAAAAATTGCTTTTCATGAAATAAACTTTAGCACGTCGTATTGCCAGTGCAAATTTGTATGCGAAATTTGCAACAGGAACAGCTCTTACTCTGGTATCTACAAACTGCATGAATCTCTAAGAGACATCCAGCCGTCAAAAATAGTAACAGTGAAGGTAATGTAAGAGATGACTTACATCCCAACCAAAATATGCATTGCACCAGCATGTGCTCACTTCAAGTTTCTTCTGTCTTTCTAGTTTTATTTGCAGAGATAAGAAGTAATTTTTGTGATGTTTCAGTCTTCATCAGAGTCTAATACCTCCTGGAGCTCGCGACGCATTTTTCTGGCGCTTACTGTCTTTTATGATGATTTTACAGCTGAGCCTGCGCCATAGCTGCATGCTGCTGTGATGTTTTAGGAGAGTGTGCTCCACTGCAGTTGTGGCGAGCCGAAAAGAAATGAATACATACAGAGCATTCGCAGCATTGATGGCTCAAGCTAAAAATGTGTCCTAGCCCGACAGACAAGGATATATGCCTGAAACCTTCAGTGATGTCTCACTCTATCTGACGAACTTATGTTGAGCGTTGACGAACTTCCATTGGGCAAATGACTCCCCTTCGTTCCACACTGCAATGGTGATGATTTGACGTCAATGATTGAGTGGACATAGCCACAACTACCGTCTTACAGGACAGCTGATTTGATTTATAATTTTTCTTTTTCTTTTAGTTGGTGTTTCTGTGCGCCCTGCTATGAGGTAGTGCGCGAGGAAACATGCAACACCAAGAAATTCTTGAAATCTTCAATATAAAGCACACAGCTAAAATGAAAAGCGGGGCTGGCTTTGACAGGCTAGTGAAAAGGCAGTAGGAAAGAGCCGGGGAATGTTTACATGTAGAGGTGAGGTTTTTTTTTCAAACAGAGAATTTTGTCCATAGGAGCCGCATGCTCCAGATGGCAATAGCAAAATGAACGCCGCAGTGAGCGTTGAGCTTCGGGCACCATGTAGTTTTGACAGCCTTGCGGTCAGTTACAATCTACGACGAAACGCCTGGCTGCACTTTTTCTTACAGATATTCGCCGAATCATTTACTTGTTCTGACAATATCGACTGGCGAGACCACGTTGAGCTAAGTTCTGGAACTCAGGGAACAGGTGACATGTTTCTGTGAATTCAAGCTGTGACTACATTTAAGCCCATAAACAGGCTGAACAAGTCGTTTGAGCAATCCGCCATAGTTACTATTTATGTTTTGTTTCAGGGCAAAAAAAAAAAACAATTTCAGTGAGAAGTCGGCGATCTGCATTTAAGAAAATAATTAGCTAGCGTAATCTTGCGTCACTATCCTCTATAAGAAAGAAATTAAAAAAAAATTCTCTCACTTCTACCTCCCTGGCCACTTCAGACCAGCTTTAGAGAAGTTTGAACTTCAAAAGCAGCTCATAAAATATGCAACTGTAAGTGATGAAAACTTTGTTACCATCCACTGTCGTATATTATTGTTTAATATGGAGATATGCGGGTCGGAGTTGCCCAAGCAGAATCTTAGTTGTGCGAACAAATTGGTAAACCACGTCGCCGGAGCAACGTTGCTCTCCCAAAAGAGCAGGTGCTCCAATTTTCGTTTGCGCCTGAGCCGTGGACTACCCGCCGACAACATGACATTCCTAGATGTGTAACCAAAACGAAGATAATTTAAGACCCCTAAGGAACAATACATCAAAAGCGAGAAGCATTACAACAGATCGAGACACGTGGAAATGCCTGTAGTGACTACGCTGCTAGCGCAGCCATGTGCGCAACGCTGCGCGCCACCTGGGAGGCTTGCGGGTGAAAAATGGCGCGGGTAATCACCTCTGTTTCAGTGCCTCGGTGACTTTTTGCCGCAAAAGAATGATGAGATATTGCGGCCGTGTCCGATTAAAAGCGGTGGTGTCTTCGGCCACATGTGAATTATGGGTAACTTTAGTCCCACCAGTGATAAAGACGCTCGTGAATCGGGCTGGCACGCCGCAGGGTAGAGTTTAATGAGTAGCCCCGTCTAAAAAATGGCTGGAAAATATCCGCGGAGGGGCTTTCATTTTCTAATGGAAAAAAGACAGGTATGATGAAAGGGGCGTTTTACACAAATGAATACTTCGGCGGTGAATGTTTACACGCGCCGAAAATGAGGGCCGGGTTTTCCCGTGCGCGCTGTGTTCTCGGGGAAAAGTCATCCCCAGGCTTTTGCTGGTGAAGGCGGCGACAGCGTGTCTTCTCCGCTCGCTTCGCTGCCCGGAGCCAGAATTCCGTTGACAGGGCGCGACGGATGTTCCCATGCAGCATCTGCCGCGGGAGGCGAAGAGAGCGTGCGGCCACAACCGCTCCTGACGCTGAAAGGATCCCGTGGAGTCCCTCCACTGCTGCGTGAAATTCAATACCGCGGTGTCGTCTAGGTAGCACTCCCGTCGTTACTTCTGCTTTCCTCGAACCTGACCCCCTCTCCCAGTCGGCGCTGTCCGAACGCATGATTGGATGATGGTTTGAGACGGAAGAGGAAGTTTTTTCATAGCTTCCAACTTTTTAGGACTCGCAATACTTGCAACACAGATTATGCCAAGGTATGCAAAAGTATCACTAAAATAAGGAGAGAGCTCCCAGCGGGTTTTGGTAAACAAGAACGTTAGTATCATGTTACTCAAAACATTTTCGCCTATTTTTTGGCGATTAGCTTTCCACATACACGCATGGGGAAATGTACCACTACAGTGTCGTAGTATCCTTTTACTATTAGGCTGTAATGAAACTTCTCATAGCCGCCATAGCATCTGAGGCTAGTTACACAGGTTGTTTAAGTGTTATGTTTTACGCAGAAATTTAGAAGTCCTATTTCGCAGCTGCAGTGCAAACAGCATATGTGCAGGTTATGTGCTAGTTTTTCTTTTTTTTTTCAGATGCAGCCCATTGCCTGACTGCGAACGCGCGCGGTCCGTGACGTAATCTTGAGCTTGCAGTGCGATGTTTTCTTGTGACAAGGCAGTGAGTAATCCGCAGAAGACGGAGTGTCTAGGGGTTGTTGCGGCCAGCACGCCGTTAATGTTCCGCACGAACGCATCTCGACATGTCGTGGCCATTGATCCGTGTTAATTCGGTTCTACCCCGGCTTGATTTTTAGCAGACTCCGGAAGGCTGCCAAGCGAAAGGCGCCGAAAGAATCCCCAACTCTCGCTCCCTCTTGTCCGCCGTTCACTAGTTCTTTTTCTTTTTTTGTTCTTTCTAGGTGCGTCTCGCAAGCACTCCTTCCCAGAAGCGGAACAAATCACAGTTTACTGTCACTGCAGGCTTGATCAACCCGCCACCAGTTTCTCCACAATGCCTTTTTGTGCTCCGCTTTTCATCTGGCCGTGTGCTGTTTTTCAGTGCCATGCTTGGATTTTTCGGCTGCATTGCGCTCAAGCGAAAGAAATGGAGCGGCCGAGAAGAGTGGTGCGGCCGGAAGTCGTTTCCTTTCCCCCCTCCCCCTTCCCAGCTGATTTTTCAACGTGCACAAAAACTTAGCAGAGGCCATACCTTACAATGCTTCCTGTTGGGCCTGCTCTGTACGTTTTCGGCATAGGGCAGCCTCAGGTTTAATACCGGCACACACGAGTAGCGCTGCTGGCCTTCTGTAAGCGCTAGCATCCCAGCCGGCAGCTGCGAATGGTAGGAGAAAGGTGGAGAACAAACGGGAGAAAATTGAGAATATCCGGCTTGTGATGAGCAGAATTTGACCGGTGGAAATTTATATTGCGAAAATAATGTAAACCCACGTCAATTACGCCATTGTTTTTTTCTAAACAAAACTTCACGTGTACAATCAGTGAGCAGTTTTTTTTTCACTTTTTTTTTCACCAATTAATTTACCTAGAGTGCAGAAAAGTGTGCTCTAAAAAAGGTGTCTAGTTTACCAAGTATTATCAGTGATCACGCTCACTCAGAGAGTACTACCACATTGCTCTAGGCAGAGCACTATGAGCAGTTGACCTTTCACGCTCACTTCTGCATGCTAAGAGCGCCAAATGGCATACGTTACGTGCGTTAAAAAAATGTGTTACCGGCTGTAGGACCAATCGTAAAGCTGCAAATTTTAAAGCAAGGTTGAAGTGGGCGTAACATTCGCACAACGTTTACTTACACCGTGGTCAGTTAAGCGTCGCATCAAGGGGCGGACGTGTGGTAAGACTCGCTGTTGCGTGCCAGACATGTTCTTCTACTTGGTCTCACATTGAGAATGTCGGGGCCGTCAGGTCGCAGTCACGACTGCTTGAAAATAATTGTGCGAAAATATCATTAAAAAGTAGGGTAGCCAATTGCGAAAACTGAATTGTAAGCAGAACACTGATCCGCAATTTACTATAATCAGTTATGTGTTAATATTAGCGAATCAAGTGAACAAAAAAGGGATACATAAGCGCTTTCGGCGTCTTGCCTACCTACTCTACCGCAAAAGTGCGTTCGCAATTAACGTACAGCGATTGTGCTTGCTCGCCTTTTAAACTTACCTAAATATGTTCTTGCACTGGCATACGAATGGCGTGCATTGTCACACACAAACGACGCTTTCTAACCAGTACTGTGGACCCAGAAATCACTCTTGCGATTAAAGACCTTTTGGGCGGCGCACGTGAGTGACACACAGCTTAAAGAAAGAATTCGAAGCATTTAAACTTGCTCGTATTTATGCCAGTTGAAGTATACATTCATCCGTACACCACTACACGATAGTGTGGCCTTTCAAGTACTATGATGCCTGAATAACGTGCCGGGATACTGTATTGAACAGCTGCTCGTAATATTAAAAATTCTCTGATTTGACATCGTAGTGGTGAGCACGTTTCGAATTAATTGCTCAGTGACTGCAGTAGCTCCGTAAGACGTCGATGTCAAAGAAGCTGCCGTCCGAGAAAACCGCTAACCGTTCACTTCCTTCATACCACCTCCTTTTCGCCGAAATGGAGCGCCATTATGGAAGCGCGACTAGTTAGCTGTGCTTCTTACGTATTTAAATGCACTGTGGCAAGTGTGCACAATGGTAATGTTTGTGCTTGGTCATGCAGAAGATTTTCGACCCCTTGTTTCCGTCCAGATGCGCGTGAAAAGGGCAATTAAGGCCTGATGAGAAGACTGAGGCTTGTCTCGGTTCGCGGTTCCCGCATACTCGTACTGCGTGGTATTATTTGAGAGTTTTGGCATAGGGCGAACGGCTTTCTTGAGGCGCTATCGGCGCATAAGAACTTGCGCGACGAGCCAATTGTAGGCGCCGTTGGGTGGCCGCTTAAGCGAACCTCGCATGCGTGTCTTGGATTGCGTTATGATGACTATCTCTGGCGGCTGCGGATGGTTAACATGTGCTATAGTCGCATACAACTTAAGACTGCAGTTAAGATCCGCCCACATTCAGGACCGCCGCACAGAAATCCTCCACGATGGAAAAGTTGTTCGTTCTTAAAACATTTCTTGTTACTTAAACAAGAACCTAATCACAAGAAAAAATTATGAGTTCTTCAATTTTGATGCCTGGGTTGTTTAAGAAAGTCAACCATAAAAATGCTGATTTTGTTTACTGTTGTGATTGGCTAGCAGAGTAATTCAGGGTGCCACGGACCATGGCCCAGTGTCGACTGCTTTTTTGAAGTTGTATTCTATTATAGACATGTTTTGCCTAGTGGAGCTACTCTGGTGGAGCTAGATCGGGTCTATAACCAAGAGAAAATGTAGCACGACCAACATCATCTCATGCTATAACTATGCTTCTGGTCAATGGTATCTTAAGATCCCTGTCACGTGCTGAACAAAAACATAAAGCGGCCGGTGGCGTCTGTTTAGCGCGGAGCACGCCAGCATTTGATCTAACTTCTCCAAGGTATGCGCATATTTGTTGTATTTTTAATTTTTCATGTTACCTGCTTGATGTTTGTCACCTGACAGTTGTGGCAGCAGAAGAGGCTTCGCTGGTTTACGTAAAGGGAAGGCGAAGTGCCAGCTTGCCTAAAACCCTTAGCTCCCAAACATCAGCGTACCTTTTTTTAACAAGACAAGCATACTAAAGGCTTTAAATTACTTTCATCGAGCCACAAAATTCCTTTCTTTTCTGGCTTAGATGCCGGGCTCCTTAGGTCCTGCCAGAAGTAGCGAGGGTTTTGATTTCAATCAGTTTTATTTCCCCTTTCTTGGCTTTTTTCTATTTACTGTGTCAGTAAATAGTAAATTATCTTCAGTTTTATCTCGTACAAAGTTACTTTCAGTATGGACAAGTTACTGACACTGTAGCGACAGCTTTTATGGCCCACGTGGCGCATAGCCGATACCGAGGAAAACGCCGGGCGAATTCCGTTCTTGAAGTGAAGGCTTTCGAGTCCGATGGTGTGCAGGCTGGTCTGCAATAAACAAGTTTTCAACAAACTTATAAACCGGTAACAGGAAAGAGGAGATAGAGAAGTGAAGAAAAAGTTGTACCGAACGTAAGCTGTCGAAATTTCACAGTTATGAAAACCATCGTCCTTTTCCGGAAGCAATGTGGCTGTCATCATGGTGTGCGTGATATGTTGCACTTGTCAGTGAATGTTATACGAGACATAAAATGGAACAGCATGCAGGTAGGAAGCAGAAATTTCCTATACGTTGTGCCAATGTAAAAAAAAAAAAAGATTGCTGCCATGGGACGTTGTTGTGCCATACGTGTTGCCAAGGCAGCAGAAATCTCACCAGACTTTATACATACCATTTGTTGCTCTTCAAAGCGGTCTAGCAGACATAGCTCCGGCCCGCCTAGCGGAAATTGCGTTCACTTGTGTCTGCGAGGACTGCGCTCTGTCAGCGTTTTCCAGAAGGCAGCCTGATATGAAGCAGTAAAGGCTGTCACTCAGTCGCGAGATGACGGTGAGAGGAACGGTTTTTTTCTCCAAGCATGCAGGTACTGGAGCAATTCTCCTGCATATAGAAAAAGGAGGCTGTTTTTCGGTAGCCATCGGCTCGTTTGCTGTGGAGGCGTTAAGGGCAAAATTCTTTCGTGTCGTTTTCGTTGCCCCTATAAATGTCCTTGGCCGAAGGTGTTCCAAATGAGGTCAAAGAGACTGCTGTGAACAATTCAAAAGAAAGCGCGAGTTGTGAAATTTAAGCAATAGGGAACGACAAGCGTCGATTGGAGAGGAAACAGATGTTGACAATAAACAAAAGAAGCGCTCGCAGGCAAAACATTAAATGCTCATGAAAGGTAACTAGTTGTCAATTAGCGTCACAAAGTGTAAACCTGCAGAGAGTATAAGATGGGCCATTTCTTGCTAGGAACCAGGTGTTCTGATTACTAAAGCTAGACACCTGCGGACACATTTCCCCCATGGTTAATTTAACCCTGGTGATAGTAGGGATCACGGTGATATTGTTGAGGGTTTTTGAACGCTAAAATTCATTGAGAAGAAAAAACAGATTTCTCTGATTACCTGATACTGCGGCACACTGGTAACATTCTTCAGCGCTGTGCATGCGAAATACTAAATATTCCTTGAAAACAAAGACAAAGTATTAAGCAAGAGTAACATCTTCTGAAACAAAGTCTAGAAAGAGGTGGGAAAGCAATGGAATGGTTGCTTACATGCTACGTTCAACGGCAAATTGAGTGTTAAAAATGTGCCATTGCGCGTAAGGCAGCGATCACGAATAAGTTCATTTCTTATATTAATTAAGCTTTATTTATTCCCTATAATACTGCACTGGAAACTAAAAACTAAATGAACACTGTATACGTCTAAACGGCTAAACATGTCCCTATTCTATGATTTCGGAAAGTCGACAGCTTGGAGCGTTTGCTAACGCCAAATTTTTTCCCTCACATCCCTTGTTAGTCCAGAGGGGGCTTCTTTTACGAAACGAAACAACTTTACAAATAATTGTTTCTTTTTGCTTGAACTAACAAACAATTAAACAAATCAGAGATGAAAGAAGGCTATAGGTACCTTAGATGGTAAAGGCCACAACTTGTCGAGGTGTGTGAGAAGGCTGTGGTGAAGGGAGCACGAAAGGCACTAGCAGAGAACCAGTAAGCTAGCCCATCAGTTTTTTCATTATGCATGTTTAAAACCTGCACATACATCGCGTCGTCACTTTATATTTTTGTATCCTTACTTGTTTCACAACCGTGACCGGCTAATTATAGAAAGAGTACAACGAAGCACAACACAGTAAGCGCTGAACTTCGAGAAGTGTCTCACGGGAAGCCCAAAAGCACAGGCCGTGATTCAGAAAAGAAATGCTATATATGGTGCATACCCTTGCGTTTCAAGGAGAAAGGCAGTTTCTTCTTGCAGCCCTCCGGGTTGTCTATAGAAAAATCTATAGAAAAATCAAATGTCTAGAGAAAAATATGCACAATTAATGCCGAAATTCGTTTTCCCAAAAGTGCAGCTATTCGATTTTTTGGGGCCATTCAAGAAAGGGATCCACTGCTTCGCTTCACTTCATGACACCAGGAACCGATTCGTATTGTTAGTTGAGTCTTCGTCCTGCAGGTGGAGCAGCATGTCGGATAGGCCGCATGGCTCGCGCCTGTCAAAACTGTAATTGCGGCCGACTGCAGTTTCTCTCTAATCACAGAAAATACAGGCAAGTACCGATGGTACCATTTCAAAGTACCATTTCAAAGAGCGTAGACTATAGTAAGCTAACCTGTAAGCGTTGTTTACTCTCGATTAGGTTATTAGTTGGCGCACAGCAAGTTTTTAAAATCCGGCCGATAAAATCAGAAGTCTGTACGCTAAAGTAGAAGGAGCGTAGCTTTGGTAGTGGGAACGCAGTACGCAGGAGAGCGACACGTGTTCTCGACGAGATAACGATGCCCTCGTTTCCCTGCGGGACATCGGCATTTCCACAGGGCGCTGAGGGCAATTAGTTCAACACGGTGCAGCCATTTATTTTCTTAGGCCCCTGAGGACCCGCGCGACATTGATCACATGGCAAGCAGAGCTCTGCTTTTGAGATCCGTAGATGCGCTGCTACATTCGTTTTGTTGGCGAATGTTTGCGTGACACTAGTGGGGGTCGTCTATTTTAGGAACAGGTTCTCATAGATAACACCAGTGGTTCGTGCAATGAAACAGGAATGTCCCAGTGGCTACACAACGCAGCAACATGAAATGTTTACACTGAACGCACGGAGTATTGGACTATCGAATAATTCGTTGCCATCTAATGTTGACAGAATCAACCGTAACTATTTTTTTTTCTCGGGAAGAATGATCCACGTAAATGCAGTCCATCTCAGCGCCTGTTAGCTGCGAAAAGACTTTTCTTCGTAAGGTCTGTCTTATTACATCTGCAGGCTGCTTACTAACTGTGATTAACTACCTTTCTTTCAGTTGTACAAAGATACGAGTGCATATACAGAGGAGTAGGATTTCACGAAAAGATGTCTGACACTAAGTAATGAAGCGATAAATCCTAACCGGCTCGCAAAGCTCTGCCATGTCGGCTTCAGAAGCCAGTGATACGGGTAGTATGGATTTGATTGAAATTGGCACTGACACTCCATTAGAGCGTCGTAAGTCATGCGCAATATGATTATCTTAGAAATAATGCTTTATAAATTTTCTAGGGGTTTTGTGAGCGAGAATGGCGAAAGTGGCATGTCCAATATCGTCTGAAGACAAATGAGGGTATTTCGAGCAGATTCTTTGCTTATTACTTCTCTGATGAACTGTGCGCTCGTGTGCTACGGGAAAGCGGGACGTTGGGCCGGCATTTAGGATTCAAGAGAACAATTCGAGACAGGGAAGGTTAAGGCGCAGGTACTCGCCTGGCATTCAGTAAATTTATTAGAGAGGCAGGCAAGAATATGCAAAATGAATCCGTAACCAAAATTGAGCGTTTGCGTCAGCACTCGGCCGCCGGCGAGATTATGCAGCCCATTGCGTCGACGAATTCAATTCATCCTGTATAAGAATGGCATATGAGAGTTTATCATGAAGAAAGGTTGTCCCACCACTGTCCACGTAAGATTTATTATGTCCTTTTATAAAACATCCAGTGACGAGGGTGGCTCGCGGAATCAGCAGCATTAGCACGTGTGTGTCGAAAGAAGGCTTCGAATCAACTTGCACGTGTTGTAAAAGTACGAGCGGGACAATATACAGACATTAAAAGAATTAGATTTCGACCTTATTACCTGTCTGGTTTCGCTTAATAACGTATTGTAAACTGCGAGACATCTGTAATAAAACTCTAAAATTAAAAATCCCTGCGTTTCGCAGCGGATTCGGTTACTTCTTCAGAGATGACAGGGAAGCTTGATTGGATATGTCTCGCAGTGTACTATACGACGACGGACACTATGCAGAGATTCTATTTTGAGAACGTGAACTCTGACGTGCAGAGTGCCTCCACATTTCGTTTCATGAGCTGATGGGCAGCGAGAACGCTATAGCTAGCCGCGTTACAATGGCGGAATTAGCGCGCTCAAAGAGCACGAACAGTTAGAACGAAATACTTCTCACAGACTCTGCTGGAGCGCTTATTGACTGCGCCTTCGTAGTGTGCATTCGGAGGTGTATCAGCCAACAGAAACACTGTGTGGAGTGCAAACTAGTATAGGAAAGGACGGTTTACTGCTCTTGCCTGCTGTTTCCCGTTAAAATTGCACCTTGAAGTGAGCTGCCTCATTGATGAAATCAACCATTTCATTCCTTATGCTGAAAATTATGCTGCTAACCACGTGCACTAGACGCTTCTGATTTTTGGATTATTGCAGCGTGAAACGAGTACAAAACGAAGAAGGCCACAAGAACTGAGTTGGGCTTTTAGTACTCGGGTGACTTTCTTCGTGCAAGGAGCTTGGACTGCCCGCTGTTTTTGCTTGTTGTGTCTCTGTTCTGCAGCAGAGCAGCTCTCAGATTTTGTAATAATTTCTTCATCCGAAATATTGAATTGTATTGTGTATACTTGGTTCCTTGCATAGGAGATATCTTCACGCTCCCGGAATCTTCCATGGAAACAAGACGCCTCTTTGCAAGGACTGGAAGATGGCATGCGCATTATAATTAAAAAGAGAGGGCAAATATCATCAGTATTCATCATTCATTTTTCATCTTTAGTCATAGTGTCAGAGAAAAACATACTGCAAGAAGAGTTTGGACCGCATACAAATCATCTAGCTTACGTATTGCTTGGGATCGTATACTGTGGAAGCGGTGCTCAACGGCAAGTGTTAAAATCCTATGATTGCTGTGTTATTTTTTTACTTCTGCCCAGCTTCCAAAATTAAATGTATTTAGGAGTTCGACAATGAACTCTACTCAGACTTTAACCAGAAGGAAATATACACTGTGGTCCGGAATTTGCAACAGAACGCCAGAGACTCAGAGTAACCTCCAGCACTACTGCTGAGTTGTGTCAGAAAGGTGATTACCTCTGGCTGGCCATTGAGAAATGCTTTTGGTGTAACCAGATGAACCTTATACCTACTGTGGTGTGATTTATCGGCTGCACGGAACAAACCTGGCTGCCGGTACAATATACAGACTGAACCATAACCACGTCTATCTTTCTAAAAGCGAGGAAACTATGTCAGACTGTGTAGGTATCCCCTGTGGTCTACTGCATGTATGTATGTATCCATGTATAATAAAAGGAAGCTAACAGTCACCGCAACCAAGAAAAACGTAGGGTAATGTTTGTATGTTTTTAATTTTGGTGTTATTTATAAATTAATAACGTAATTACTTTTTAAATAAAAGATAATTTATCATAAGGTAGAAGTAAAAAGAACCACATGCCGCCAGTGGGATCCAACCCACTACCTCTGAACTTCGCGTACGGTGCTCCATCAAATGACCTACGGTGGCTATCCAATATTGCTCATTTAGAGGTATTTGTTGCAGTAAGACTTCAGTTTAAGCTAGTTGGTGAATAGACATCGTAAATTAAATGCAGTGGCGCAAGAAAAGGAGGACAAGAACACGCCTTTCCCGTATACTTTGCATGTTCATTTCTTCGTTGTTTTTTTTTTGCGCCGCTGTATTCTATTTACGAGGTATTTGTGTTGTGTGCAACCAAGCCTTGAGAGCGTTGAGACCCCCGTCCATAGCGGAAGACGTAGTACGTCCTGTATTACCGCGAGTGCCACGTAGGAACGTGATCGAACGGTGAGTGTGGATGCTGTGCAAGAACCCCTTTATGCCACCTACGGCGTCAAGACTGCCGGAACCAAGGCCTTACGGTTAAGCTATTGAAAAGGGCAAGGGTAAAGAAATGAGGGGCTTGTTATGACATACATATGAAAGAAGCCAGCAGTCACCGAAACCAAGGCACCTTATAGAAAATGTTTCTATCTTTTGAATTCCTGGCATTAAGTAATGAGAAGGAATAGTGCAATTAAGAATTGGCTGAAAGAAATTTCTGCACAAAGCAGAAAAAAAAACACATTCTTCAGGCGGGATATGAACTCAGGACGTCCGAGTTTCGTGCTCTACCAACCAACCTATAGAAGTCGTGGGTTTGAAATCTTCGGATACCACAGGCAGCGGTAGACTGTGGTAATTTTTTGCTTTGAAATAAATTACCTATCAGCCCAAAATGTGATTACACATTTCATTCCCCTTTCATAGCGTCACGAATTTAAAAACACTGGCGGTTTAGCATTGCTAAGGACGAAATACTCTGCGAGAGCACAGTTTTTTGCAGCTAGAGACCATTCTCTACGTACCTGAAAGCGTCTTCAACACTTTCATCGTCAGTGCCAATTTACCCAACGTACGCCGGCGGCCTATGCAATGTAAAGAGAAAAAATTTGAATGAGACGACAGCTGTGCAGCGGGTGAAAGCGGCGCGGCATGAATGAAGAAAGTGCTGAGCAGGTTTGGCGCAGCTGTCATTACCGCGATCCACCTAAAATGGGCCCTTTGGGTTTAATTCTTTAAGAAATCAAATAAAAAAAGGCTCAAAGTGCTGAGCTCAAGCTGCGCATATCTTTAAATATATACGGTCACTTATGGAAAAAAAAGGTCGCGTCTTTGATCAATAGTTTGGTTAAAAGCAAGGGTAGGCAGGGGGCTACCAGCATGCATATCCTGACTTGGTGTGCCCGTCTCACACAGCGTTATCAGAAAAGGTTATGTCCAAACTCTTTCGTGTATTTTCTGTGCTTCATTGAGAAGGCAGCAAAGCTGGTCATGCAGTCCCATCCGCAGTAACTTCAATAACTTAGCTCCCTATTCGGCGGAACAAACTCATAATCCCAACATGCTTCTAGTCGCTGTTTGCGCATTTACACATGTCTGGAGTACGCTTCGTAGAATTAGCGACGCGTCTTTTGCTTCGCAGACCACCGGCACAAGTTTTCGCCTCACCATCTTATCGTAGAGAACCAGATAGTAAATGTGCGAAACATTCATCGTTGCTGTTTCGTAGTTCTTGTAGAATGTCAGCCTGCAAATCTGAAGCCTCACTGCCAAAATATTCTTTAAAAAGCACACACAATGAAACCGGTCATGCAGCGCACTGTGTGCAAATATTGTTTGCGCACGAAAACTTCCTCCTTGTTCACAGTGACACCATTGATCATTGAGGTATCACAATATTTCGTTGTGAACTCTTTCAGTGCTCAGACACACAGCCAAGCTCTTTCTTCCGCACCCGTTGTTGGTACTGAGACAACAGCCCTAACCTTGACTCTTGTAGAATGGTGCTGAGAGCGTGTGAAATACAGCGCGCTTGAGCTTTCTCTCTAGGGCGCGCGTAGCCCGATGCTTGTGCCGAAGACTGGCTTGGCGCTGGGACCTATTGTGAGAGGTTGTGCAGAAAGTTCTATTGTCTTGAGCAACGTTGCTCCGCCTGTCATCTTCGATGGTGATACAGCCGTGGTGAGGGAGATGGGACGAAGTCGTCCGCCTGCACATAAATTGAGATCACATTTAGAGGACGATGTTTCAAGACGCTAGCTGATCAAACAAGTATAAGGGCACAGGTAGGCTATCAACCTTCTGCCTCGTGCTTTTCACTTAGTAGCACAGTTGAACGTAAGAGACGAGCTTTGTTGGAGTAGCGCTACTGACGATTTGTAAGCAAAAGAATCGCTTTCGGTGTTCTAGAAATGCGCCTGCCAAAAGCTTCCAAACCAAAAAATTGGCTGTGGTTTAGCTCTGGTTAAACCTGGAGTGACGCGACAGCTTCGGTTGGCCGAGTTGAACTCGCTCAGTCGAATTGCAAAGTCAGTCTTTCGCCGCTCTGTTTCGCTGGGCATTCAATCTTCATCTTCGTCTTTGGACGTGAATCACCCTCTCCCCCTCTCCCCTTTTCACCCCCCCCCCCCCTCGGTTTCGCCGGTGCTCCGCGCCGCCGGCAGCTGCTCCGCGCCACGTGACCAACCACGTGACCACGCGGTGGTCACCGTGGCGGCGCGACGCTGAACGCTCGAAATGCTAGCGTACTGTAGCTATCGCTACAAAAGAAAATATTGTAGTCACCTTACAATGAGAGTAACCGGTCACTTGAGATCAGGGCCCTTCATCAAAAAGTGCGGCGCGCGTCCTGGGCGGCTCTTTGGAGCAGTTTCTATCGCCGCTTGGTCAGTACCGTATAAGCCGCACGCAAAAACGGCTGACTTTGAATGCATTTTGCGCAGCACAGATTGCATATGTCACCTCCAATATGTGGACGGGACGGTGGTGGCAGCTGCACTGGGCGTTTTGTTTGCTCGGCCCTTGCACAGCTCCGAGAAAAAGTTTGCTGAGTCTAAGAGAAAGCTGTAGCGTAATTACCATTTTTAGCCTGTTGTGAGCTACCACGAGCGTGCAATGGAAGGTCTGCGCTAATTTTTTTGCATGCCACTTCATTTCTGTGTTTTGTTTAACGCAATTCGAAGAAATACTTAGCGTGGAAACTTTATTTTGCCCATTAGCCTCTAATATGGAGATCAGTGCTGGAAGAACAAATTTATTGTGACATGGGTGCCTGAAGGTCGTTCCACACTAGGCTTGATTTCAGCGGCCAGGTTTCCTTTTTGTGCATTATCGAAATGGAGAAGACGGGCATGTACGAAGCAGCGTGAACCGAAATATTTCTTAGCTCTTCTTTTTTGAAGCGCGCAGGGTATTCTCAGATGACACATAAATTCATGCGCTGTCACATTAAATTCCAGATAAAGTGATGGTGGTAATTTTGATTGTATTTCCAATACTTTCAGCAATATGACTGGATGGCTATTGCATGAGGCGAAGATATAAACATACGGACTCCCCCCCCCCCCCCCCCCCCCTCCTCCCCCCATGCACCACCATGTTTGAGAACTTAGAGGAGAAAAAGAAATTGAGCGACGCTGAACAAACTATGCATGGTAGAATCAACAGTGAGCACAAAAGTAAAATATGAGCTTGGGAGTCCTGAAACTATAAAGAAATCCCCTAAAATGTATCCACCCGCGGTGGTGGCTGAAAAGCACGTTTTAGGCTCTTGAGCATATAGGCGTTAGGCTCAAGGTCGATCATAAGTTAGCGTGAGCAAGTGGCAGCCCGTCATGTGATTCGCTGCCCCTTTGGCCAGTGGCTGTGATGACATTCGTGCTTGCGGTTTGGGGCCTTTGTTTTGGCACATAACGTTTTGGCGTCATAAAACCGCTCCATTAGTTTCCTTCGGGGCTCTGCACCGACGCCATCAACCCTGCAAAGCCTAGGGAGGGAATTTAGCATTATAAAGGATTCGGGGTTGGAGATTAGTATTTAACCATGATTTGAAGATATCTATAACGGTGACAGAGCCATGATAGTCCTTCATAACGTCAGAAATAAGATTCCGATAAAGAACGGCGTCAGGCAGGGAGACGCAATCTCGCAAGTGCTATTCACCGCCAATTTACAGGAGGCATGCAGAGGTCTGGGTTGGGAACAGTTGGGAATAAGAGTTATTGGAGAACACCTAAGTAACCTGCGATACGCTGATGACATTGCCTTTCTAAGTCACTCAGGGTATGAATTGCAAAGTATGAAAAATGACTTAGACAGGCAGAGCACAACGGTCGGCCTCAAGATTAATAGGCAGAAAACCAATGTAATGTTCAACAGTCTCGAATGAAAACAGCAGTTTTCAGTTGGTAGCGAGGCGCTGGATGTGGCAAGAGAATACGCCTTTTCAGGGCAGGGAGCGGCTGCAGATCGCGATCCTGTGCGAGGAAGAACTAGAAAGAAATAACTAGCAAGGTGTGGAGCGCATTTGGCAGGTTCTCTCAGATCATGGATGGCAATTTACCAATATCCCTCTAGAGAAAAGTATACTACGGTTGTATCCTACCGGCAGTCATCTACGAGGCAGAAAAGTGGAGGCTAACGGAAAGGGTTCAAAGGAAGTTCAAGGACCACGCAGCGAGCTATGGAAAGGAAAATTGTAGGTGGAGGCTTAAGAACTATGAAGACGGCAGAGTGGGCAGAGAACAAACCCGGGTTAATGGCATTCTAGTGGAAACTAAGAAGGAGAAATGGGTTTGGGAAGGGCATTCAATGCGAAAGCAAGATAATCGACTGTCTTTAAGGGTAACAGACTGAATACCAAGAGAATGCAAGCGCATCACGGGGTGGCAGAAAAATAGATGAGTGGATGAGATTAAGAATTTTGCTCGATAAGGTAGCCGCAGCTGCTCTGGACACGGTTCATTAGAGGGATGCGAGAGAGCCGTTTGTTCTGCAGTGGGGATATGCAGGTTGATGATGATGATTATGGTGATGACAATGATGTTCGGCTTGCTGGAGCCACCGTTAATTTACCTCTTATCATTAGGGGCAGCTAGGTTTTAAATGAAAATAGAGATCTTGCATCGGGGTTTCACTTTCTTCTGGGCGTTGTGTTCCAGTTTAATTGGTTTGATTTATGGGGATTTAATGTCCCAAAGCAACTCAGGCTATGAAGAAAGCCACAGTGAAGGGCTCCAGAAATTTTGACCACCTGGGGTTCTTTCACGTGCACTGACATCGCACAGTACACGGGCCTCTAAAATTTTGCCTCCATCGAAATTCGATAGCCGCTGCCGAGATCGAACCCTCGTCTTTCGTGTGAGCAGTTGTGTGCCATAACCACTGAGCCACCGCGGCGGCGCCAGTTTGTTTTTTTTGCGTTGTAATGAGAAATAGAAACGATAGACAAGGTGTGTGATGTCTCTCGCCAGTCGGAGAGACTATGGAGCATGAGCGCACTTCCCGAATCTTCACCATGCGACACTGTTCACGTAAGTCATAAACTTTCGGAAGAAACTTAAGTTAGCATTTGGATACACAGTTTTACTTTTCACAGTCCTAACCTACTTTGAAATGGGGCCTAACAAGTACTCAAAATTTGAAAAATTTCAAATGTCTTGTTTGCAACAAACAAATGATAAAAATGGATCTCTTTCGCGATACTACCGATTGTTTTGTCGATCCGAGAAAGTTGAAAAACAAAATACATCTGCTTAACCACCCGCTTGTCCGGGCTCACATTTCACACAGTACTGGCATTTGGCGCTCACTTTTGTTTTATGTTACGTCTCGGTGGGGTACTTGCCTGATTTTTTCATAATTAACCTAAAGCGTCCATCGTCTTCGGTGACGGCGGACCAAAACAGCAAGCTTTAAAAGCAAAGATATAGGTAGCGCCATCTGCGCCCATCGGAGGAACAAGTGCTGCGCCGTTAGCCACCTTTGAAGCTGCGCAAAACGCAATGGAATAAAGCTGTTGTGCGGTTTATTAGAATGTGCTTTCTTGACTACTGTATCAAAATTGGGCGCCCCTCCTAGCATCTTGCGTTCGTTCCATACGTTTCTCCTCAGCCACAGACGCAACAAATTCCTGCTTCGTACTGACGGCACGTGAAGGCGCTACTGGCGTTTTTGCTGCGTAAGCTAGCTGTTCTGGTTCGCCCTCGCCGCAAACGATAGAGATTTCCGATTATTTTGACCGAATCAGGCAGGTACTCCACTCAAACTTAATATATATCAAAACACACTGCCAAATTTCACCTCTGATGAATCCGATGTAGCAGGCGGGTAGGTTGCGAGGAGTTTTTTTTTTTCATTAATCTCTGATCGACGCAGTAGTCGGCATAAACCGCGAACACACATTATAAATCTGAACAGGAATGTCATATCTGCAGAGAATACAGCCACTTGTTACTGCCGTATATGCAACATCCGAAACCATTGGTAAATAAACGTTTCTTCAAGTGTGCTTCAACTCTTTACTTATAAACTCAGCGAACATTCATAAAACTAAAATGAAGCTTTATGAATATATTGGCTCCTCAGATATTGAGCAGTGGCTAAGTAGGGCAAAATTTTCTCTAACGCTGAGCACGAAAGATTGAAGCAATTGTTTTGGAAGGTCGTGGAATCATAGCGGGAGCATTTAATAAGATGACAAAATAAAGTTATAGATGAACGGAAAGGCAAGAAGGTTAAATAGGCGACGCCCACTGTGCTTTCTTACACGTGGGAAGAGGAACGGAGGGAGAAATAGAAAGGGGAGAGAGGAAAGAGACATCCCTTTTTCGCATGTCCGTAGGTCATTACTAGCAGGGTAGACAGGACTCACTGAAAGTTTATGGCCTTGAAGTCAATCCAGTGTCCTTCAAGGCCAAAAAGTTTATTGCGCGAGGTATGCGCTTTCAGGTTCCAAACTTTTTATTATCGTAAGGATGTACTATCAACTCTACGCCTCTGATCTTCAAGCTAGCTTAAAACTAAAAGATCTTAAATAATATCGCACGTAAAGTATCTAGATAACTGCGATAAGACAGATACTGATCATTCTGACGCCTTCCATAGATTCGTTGATGTATACTGCTTAGAAATACACGGCACAAATCGCTGCTTTCATGTATTATTCGTTGTGTATGTTCGTCTCGTTTCTGGTACTTCTAACTTTATTTTGGGTTTAAGTTCCTTAAAAGGCAAATGAATGTGATCAGCGCTTTCAGTTTGGTCACTGCTATGCTTTAGGATACTCAGTCCTATTTGTCAAGGCCTTTTCTGTGCTTTGCGAACACTACCAATATACGGTTTTGCAGTCCATAATATTACCAGAAGCTAGCACACATACTGGAGGAAGGGAATGGTGACAGTAAATGATTATTTTATTGGCCAAGTTTTTAAAGTTGGTGGGTGCTACAAGAGGCTGCTGCAGTCTTATTTTCTTAATTTTTATGTAGCACAAATAGGAAATTATCTACATCAGACAATCGAGTAGTCATGAAATGGCTGAAGCCCTCTGTTCTCTTGTTTTATGCAGGCTGCGCATTAAAGGACATACGTCCTTGCAGTCGTAGAGCACTTTAGCAAAGGAATGGAGCCCTTGTGGTCTATTTATAGATGAAGTCGAGACATTACCTTTACCCAATGAAAATGAAGCAGTACGCAGTCTCCAGATGCTTCTATGCTGTCAGTTTTCTACTTGTTTCTAATTCGTGATTATGTAAAATATTTCAACACATGGGTAACCGTGACCAAAGAGCGTCAACCCCATGGCTTACGCGCTAAAATGTGCCTGATAAAAGGAAGCAGTATACAGAACATTATTAGTCTGCATATTTGTGGTGTTGCTTGACTGCAGGGGCCATCGTTCACTCTATTGAAAAAGGACGACAGAATGCTTTGACGTCAGAAAATTCCGAGTTGCAGAGGAGTTGCAGAGCCACGAGCACATGACCTCAAGAAATGATGTTAGCGCTCCGGAGTCATGTTACCATCTAATGCTTTTGACGTCAAGAGTCTAGAACCACGAGATTATTTTCTCACCTTTAACATTGGGTATACATTCGTTGCCATCTGATCACTTAGAAGGCGATCCACGTCTCTACGAGGTCCTGAAGGTGAGCCTTCTTTGGTTCAGGGAATCAGGGAGAGGAGATGTTATTGTTGTCGTTGTTGGAAATAACCGCTTCGGACTTTTTTGCTTTAGTGCACCTTTGCACGCCCCTTTTTGCCATTTCATTCTTTACGTTTTGTCATTTGCGAAAACAAACGTCAGCGCACGTGTTGCGTTTCTCTTGCGGTTGTCCCATCTCTGCGTTCCTTTCGAAGCGAAAAGCTTCACTACGCTAGTCATCACCGCGCTTCGCGCGAGCCGGCGTATGCCGGAGCACGAGCGACGTCACGCGCGGCGCCGCCGACTCTTTCTCTCTCTCTCTCGCTTCCTAGTGACTACTGCGCACGCGCCACTAGTAGCACCGAGCCGCAGGTGTTCCCCCGCTCTCTTTCTTCTTTGTCTCCCTCCTTTATTCCTTTTTTTTTAACGGCGTGGTTCGGGTGTCCACCGAGATATGCGAGACGGTTACTGTCCCATTTCCTTTCCTCAAAAACCAAACAAAACAAGTGAGCCGACGGCGTTCATAGAGTTCTTTGGCGTTGTCAACTTTGCAAGGGACCGTTCATTTTCACGGAAGGAAAGGCGCAAACCGGCTCCATGGCTCCGTGGAGACCTCAATCTCGCTTTCATATACGTGGCTTGGTGTTCAACTGCAAAAGCCTGCTTTGATTGCGTTCCGCACACTGAATAGGCAGCGCGCCCTCCCTACCATCCTGGGAGGTCGCATGCAGCGCGAATGCATTCTGGCCACATCTCGCTATCTCACCACCGCCACATGTACCAAAACACGAATGAGGCGTCCGCACATCCAGGGAGCCAGTTATGCGCCTTTCCTTTCCTCAAAGCCATCGCCGTCTAGAACATTGTCAACGCCAACGCCAATGAACACTGTGAACGCCGACATCTTTCGCTTTGTATATGCTGAATTAGCTGAGCTAATCTACATTAATTTTTTTAAATATTATCCCTTGCCAGCCTGTGCGAATCGATACTGCCGCAAGTGGTAGTTGGCAGCCAGCGTACCGTTTGCTTAACTCTTTTGCATATTTTTTAATGCGCCTGTTAACTGCGAAGTATGGTTCAGAATTTTTTCAGTGGCAATAAATATGGGGCTTAAGGTTAGTAGTGCAGCTTTTATTTTGTCCTGTGTAACTAGTCCTGCCTAAACCCTTCTCTTAGTTCGCTAATACTACACCTAGAGAGCAAAACTTGGATCACATTCAACGTATGCACTTCGCTTCGTCATGTGTCGCAGTTCTGGTGACTTTTCACGCGAAAAAAAAAAATGCTTATTTTCATGATGATATGACAGGCTGTCCTCATAACCTACCAGGCGACTCTTTTCTACTTTTAGTAACTTTACAGCCGCCTATTGTGCAGACAAAGAAGTGCAGAGAAGAAGGACTACGCCCATGAATGCTGAGGGGGAGGAGTTCAACACGGAAATGTAGTGCAAAGAAAAAGAGAAAAGGCAAATGTGCTAAAACGCTGCACACTGAATGGCTCCGAAGTTTGAGTGTAATTTGAGCGACACCACGGCAACCAGTACCAGAGGTGGTCTTCAAGTTAAGCTTTCAACGCAGGGTACTTGTTGGTTAAAGACATGATCTTTGAAAGCATAAAGACAGTTGTTGATGCTAGTGATATAGTGCCGCGTGTTTTCGAGAAAGTGGCAGTAGTTCAGATTTTCAGCATCTGAATATGAAATCAACTAGTGTTATTATGTGCTCTTCCTGAAGAGTCGATTTTAATGGGCCGAGGGCACACACAAAAAAAAATTGAACAAAATGGCACCCTAGTATTTGCGTGTAGTGCCTCTAACTGAAAAACTGGTACTTCCTTTAGTTTTTTTTTATAATTGTCTCCGCAATATTCCGGCATTTAGATACGCGGAATTTTGCTCATAGATGGGACGTATTCTGACTGCATTCAGTTGGACGCTTTGCACCCGTCCTGTATTAATTTTTTCTAGGCGTTTCTCTTAAAACCAAAATATTCGTTCAAATATAATTTATGACCAAGTCGCCCCTCCCAGTCTGCACGGGTAAGCAATACCTAAAATTTTGTAGCTAGTCTTTCACGAGGGCACATGTTGCTTCTCTGATCGATTTGAATAATGCCCTCTCCTTTCTAATAGGCTCCAGCGATGATCAGTAGGATCTGTCAGCAACAGCGCATCCTTAACGCTGGCCCAAAGAATCGCCACATAAATTTACAATATGCCATGTGAGGCTTAAAAACGGCTGCACCCTGTATTTCATTTCTAGGATTTTTCATCTCTACCTTCGGTATATGCCTTTTATCATTGGGACTGTCTTTCAAAACCTTCTGTTAGCACGTCTGCAAAAGTAAGCAGAGGGTAATATTTTTTTTACTTTCTGTTAGCTACGAAGCTTTTGGCCTTCGGAGAGTTGTTAGCAAAGTGCATTCTGCCTACTGCTTTCGTGGCTTACTTGACGATGACAAACAAACCGCAACGTAGCATTTGTGGGACGACTGGTGCGTGGCACATCAAAGAACTCACACCTAATTGTGGCGACGAAGAAAGGAAGGCTTGCCTCAGCGAGACTGGCGAAATAGAGCTTTCTCGCTGCCGGTGCAAGGCGCCCGGAGGGAAGTCAGTTGCTAACGCCGTAATGAACGAGGAGCCAACGTCACCTTTGAAACAATGGGAACGCCGCCCGAATGTCTTCAGCAGAGGCTGGGGTTCGTTATTTTTTAACCGCCCACAGAAAGGAAGTGAGACCGCAGGGCACAGGGAAGATGGGTAGTAGTGAAGAGCACACATTTTGCCACCTAAACAAGTGGGCCTGTCTGTGAACTGCCGGAGTTGTTTACAAAAGAGCTTGCCAACGTCCTAACAAAAACGTCCTCATGGAATAAAAGGTAGATGTCGGTAAACGAAGCGCCACACTAGTGCGCTGTATTCTAAAGCCTTGGGTGTCACTGGTTCAGCTACCCGGAGAGTCCTTTATTTCCCTGCGCATTGGCTCCGACAATGGCGGGAAATGCCTGCTTGAAGCTGATGATGTCTTCTGTGCTCTGCTTGGATTGCACTAGCAGTGGTTTTTGTGATAAGTATATAGTTTTGTAGATTTTTACTGTCATATCTTTCTGACCGTAAGCGGAAATTGTACATATTGTTCTCTCTCATTTGTTTGCTTGATCTCTGCCTCCGCGCAAGAATGAGTCATGCCGCAGTAGAACTTCGCAATACCCGTTTCCCGCTAAAAGTATAATTGGCCAGTCTCAGCCAGTCTTAATTTGCGGCTGTGTAGTTAACCTTTCTCGTTTAATTGGCTTGCTGAGTTGTGATCACGTATCCAGTTTTGCGTGTACGTTATCTCTGTCTCCCTCTCTCTCTGTTTACCTTGCTGCTTTTCCTTTTTTTACGCAGAAACTCCTTCAACTGTAACCAGCTTCCAGTAATAGAAAATGTGAAGTGAAGCACATTTAGCTCGCTTTTTAGCGATGTACCTGTTGCTACCAGGGCGCCATATACGACCTCGCAAGGGCTTCAGCTATCGTTAAGTAAATCGAGAATAATGACCCATATGGCAGGCAGAATAATTTTACCTAGCAGAATTCGGTTCTTTAAAAAAACCATATATTTGATTTTGTCACCGTGTAGCTTGGGGGTGGCTTGAGTGCTCGAGTTGGTATATTTGCAACGAAACAGCCCTTCGAAATAAACCTGCATACATATGTGCACACTGGCCAGTGCTGAGACAGCAGCGTTGAACCGCAAGAAACAGGTTGTTGCTTGGTCAATTCACATGCATGTTACGGTGCATTCGAGAACGCTTTATTTCCAGTGTCGTAAGTGTCTGCGTGAGCTTTTAAGCAGTAATGCAAGGGTGCACCTTTGCGACTGCTGAATAGTAGTTCCCACTCTCTATTTTTCTATTTTGCTGTCCATGTCCGAATAGCGTCTCTGCAAAAAAGTGTCTTGAAAAAGACCACATTTGTAAATATGTAGCTTGCACTTTTTGGCCCCCCTGGTGAGCTGGAATGGTGATGTTTTGATTTATGATGAAGAGGCGGAAACACAGCAAAAGCACTGGATGTAAAATAACGCGAGCATTGATTGCTATTTACTAGGAATTCTTAGGTCACAGTTGGTGGTTCTGAACAAGTGCTGGCACTTTGGATGATGCGACTGCGCCTTTCCTAAATGAGCCACGATCCGCATGCCAAGTCATCACTGCAGTGCACAATTAAAACTGGTGCTTTGTTTGGTAGGTTATTTTTTAAGCACAAAACGCAGAACCTTATTGCTCTTGAAACGTGACCTTCTGGAGTGGTACTTCCCGGTGGCGGTCTTCTTACCTTTTGCCTTTGCCGCTCAGTGTTGTATCAATGTTGCGCAGTCACACGGTCACCCTGGAACAGTGGGTATACTATCTGCATAGATCTCGGCCGCGTTGTTCAATAGTGCAGTGTCAGAGCCTTTCTCGAAACGGTCGCTGGGATTTATTGCTTCGGTAGTAAAAGACCGTACTTAAAGGGTGCAGTAAAATGCGGACACACCTAGACTGCACTGCGCAACGCTGGAATTCGCAAAACCTGAAGCTGACGTTTTGCACGAACAGAGGTCAAGCCACCGGGGCCTTTTTATGTGTTGCGCCCTTTTTGCGATATCGATTTAAGCGTACGAGCTTCGGTGGCTAGTTCCAGTAATTGAAGTAGCGAACCGGTGGTAGTACCGAAGGATTCACTTGTCAGGCTATGAATGTCTTAAATGCAAGCATGTTTCTTTTTTCGTTTGGTGGAGCCGCTTATGCCCGCTTTCTGGCTGTAAAGAAGTTCAAATTGTGGCAGTAAGATTCCATAAGTTCATTGTGGTTCTACTACCGTTCGGATAAACAAAAACATAGCTAGAATGAGCGCAGAATAGATGTGCTCTCTGAATTCGAAACACCTTATTTATTCAGGCTCGCGACCGGCCAATCGCCACATGCCATTCTTTATTTGTCATGGACACAAAAATGGCATTTGCATTTAAAAATTTTTCAATCTGTGAATTTTGTGAACATGTATATAGGTATGCATATGTACAAATATTTTTTTTCTAGGCAATTTGGTTGTCCTTGTCACGGGAATGCAGCGGAATCGGTCAGCTACAAAATGCATTAAAAAAAAAAAAACCATTTGTATCTACCGTTTGCCCGTACTTGGAAGCTTCTGAAAGTTCTTTTCTTTTTGACGCTGCCAGTAATCTTCCTTCTCTAAGCAACACCCACTCGAATGACAAAGCACCGAATGCTCAGGGTACAGACGCGAGGTCAATTCAAAGTAGCGCACCGTTTTTTGCGCGTGAGCGCTGCGAACACAACAGTGTTCTATTCATGGTGTTTCATTTAAATTATGTGTTTCCTCGGCCCGGGTGTCCGATATGTAAACTCGAGGATGTTGAAGCCGACATTCATCACTTACTGTGAGACTGCCCAGCCCTCAAGCCTACAAGGATCCGGCTCCTGAAGGTAGCGGGTCTTTCACCAAGCAACCCTGCTTCATACATTGACTGGACGCAGGGGCCGTACCATCGTTCTCTACTGGACTTCATAAAATCAGCTAGCCTTTTTCCATTCATTAAATCACAACTACATATTTCGTCACACCCTCACCCATCATTGATGCCCTGGGGCAATAAAATTCGCTTGAAAAATTTATGTGTATGAATTGGGGCTTAAAGGGAAAAGGTAGTCCCCGTGAGTTTTCGCAGAGTTTTTAAGAATCAGCCTGGGAGTGAGAGGAATATTTTAGGAGTACAGTTTTTTCGACTGAACTTACAGTGAAGCCAGGGCGCTAGCTTGACACCAAATGTACAAAAGAAAAGGTGCGAATGGCGCAATCGATGCAACTGATTAAAACATTTCCTTGCAGTCACCCTAAGTCCTTCTCAAAGTGCGACAGCTGCTCGGGGTAAGAAACTTGCATATATACCCACTGACCAGCCAATCCAGGCGTCAGCGACAATTTATTCCTTAGCAGCCATTGGAAAGCCAATTGGAGTGCCGTATCTTTGTCATGGTAACGGTGTCCAGGTGAAAATAAAAATTCCAATGCCGAGCAGGGTCCGAACACCGCCGGCGATAACAGAGTGGATCTGTATCCCGGCGCATGAGACAATTAGGTCACCCCCGCAGCCAGGCGTGATCTAGGCATGTCCACAATTTATTCATTTTCGTTAAATATCAGGTCACTTTCAATCACCAGGGGCGGTAAAGCAGTTGAAACCTAAACTAACTCTAGAGTTTCCCATCCCTGACAGGTGCCGCCATTTTTACTTCTTAAAGGGTTACGCGCTGCCTCTTCTCAAGAGAGGCGCAAAAATGATTTTGAGTCAAGGTTGGCAGGGCCTTCAGCACAGATAACGTATTCACCTTATCGTTGCATCATTGCTCCGTGTATTGCTGACGTCAGCGTGCGAGAGCATGCCGCTCAGGACGCTTATGTTGCCTGCGGAAAATTAGTAGAACGAAAAGGTGATTGTATTGGTTTGGTTCATGGTTGTTTAACGTCCCAAAGCGACTAAGGCTATGAGAGACGCCGTAGTGAAGGGCTCCGGAAATTTCGACCACCTGGGGTTCTTTAACGTGCACAGACATATTGCACAGTGAACGGGCCTCTAGAATTTCGCCTCCATCGAAATTCGATCGCCGCAGCCGGGATCGAGCCCGCGTCTTTCGGGCCAGCAGCCGAGCGCCGTAACCATGCACTCAGTCACCGCAGCGGTGGTGCTTGTATTATTTCGGTTATACCATCGCTGTGTCCTACATATCGCGCTTTTACATTCGCTTTTGCGCTGAGCGCGAACACAGCGCTATCTCCGGTATTGTGTTTCTCACAGCGGCTCTGCATCAGCGTTATGAAATACCTTTAATTGCATTTTGACAGCTGATGACTTTCGTTGTGTGACCTATCCTATTTTAAAGCCTCAGCGTTTCTTTTACAGGTCTGGAAGTTAGAGTGTCGACCATTGCGATGGATTGGCCAGTGTGAGGGTAAACAGGGTTATCAATTTGGGCTTATACTAGCCCGCGTTGTCCGTGTTATGTAAGAGGTACCATGTTTAGCTGGTCATTTACAGTCCTGTTTCTTTTTGCATATATTAAAAAAAACATTCTGACTGAGTAACGCTTAAGAATACATTAAAATCTTGTTCTTTAACATGTATCAAAGATTGATGAAAAAACTACTTTATAATATGTCAGGAAGAAAAGAAGAAATTTTTGGCGGAGAAAAAAAATGACCAAAGTAGGAATTTTTTGGCCTAAGGAGGGAAATTTTCATCGCGGTATTAAATATTGCTCGGAAAACTCATACTTCCTTTATTGTATACCATGACCGTTTATCGCACCCCAGGCCCTTAGTGGCGGTGCCTCTCTTTAATTTTGTCACCAGCATCCGCATGAATGCTCCCCGACGCCGAATTAATTACAGCGAGATATTACAGAGTGCATACTTGTGATAAGATGAGCAGGAAATGACGTTACGAAATGAAGTGTCCTGGTTTTGCCTTCTTGTGAGAGCATATTTTTCCTCGGTCACAATTTTCTTTGTTCTTCTGTAAACGTATTGAGCAGGCAGAAGGTTCGCGGAGGTTTTTGCATATAGAGGCAAAGTAGATGAGTTTTTTATGTATTTTTTCTTTCATCTAGGGCTGTCTTATATTTTGCCAAAAGCTGTAGCCTGTTTGTGCATCTATTGAGAAAAAAGCTAAAGTCAAATGCCTTACAACCGGTGAAAATTTGAACGGCTAGGTAAGCTCCGCTCAATGCGAGTACCTTCTTTAGGTAGTTTTGATCACAAGTTTGGTTTTTATGACCGCTGATAAGTACAGTTCTTTATAAAAAAAAAACACCACCGTTTATCAGCCTTTTGCAGCATACCTAATTTACTAGGCACGCGGCCTCCTCACTCCTCGCCGCGGGTCCAGAGGACCGAGCAGGAAAGGCAGTGGCAGAGCGCTTTCTCATTCGAGATTCTTAAGAGTTTAAAAAGCCAACATACTAGCAACGCTGGCTCTGTGGAGGCACAAACTTCTTTCTGGTTTAACCTTGTTATTCTAGCAATTAAAATTTCGTGCTTATTTTTATTGTCAAGTTATACCATATTACTTGACTTTGAATAGGTTCTACTTCTCTTCTACATTCTTATATTTGTAGTGAAAGCGGAGAGATTGCTTGGCGACAAAGATGGTAACAAAAAGAGAGAGCTGCATGGGCGCCATGCACACACAGAGGAGGTAATTAAAGAACTGCCTTGAAACAGTCATTAGGGTGGCGTTCAACGAGGCTGAGACAGATATTTTTATGCGCTCGCGCCGGCGTTAATGGGTTAATTAATGCCCATATATGCCGCATTGGCCATTTTGTAATTTGCATTCACAGAACCCTGGGAGCCCTCATACCACTCCTGGCGAAGTAGTGCAGGAGTTAAGCGATGCGCCACTGCTCTGCGATGGCAGGTGTTTCCACCAATACCAGTGGGGCTTGTGCGACTCAGGGAGCTCTTCCCGAGTGACCAGTCTTTAATTTAGCTGCCACCGTCCACGGTGGTCAGTTTGCTCACAGTCCAATGGGCAGGTTGTGATGACGCCACATGGTCACGTGACCTTGATTTTTCGCTCACGACACCGACGACGACGCCGGATTTTCTGCGCAACAGGAGGTTTAACGCTATAGCGTTGAAAAAAACTAGGTGCCCAGAACGCATCTAGTGAAGATGACAGAAGTGTCAGCTATAGGTTTGCCATCAACGCATGCAAACCTCAGTCTGGCTGTAGGAAATGCGTTAATGGGGTAGATATACATAGCTTTTGGTTTGTCCATTTTTTAGTTTAAAAAGTCTGCGGGCTTATTAATCGAGAAAATCAGCTCAAAATACCAGTGCGAAGAGCGCGCAATTATTCAAAACGACTCGATACCGGCAGTTTCGATCCAGGTCGGTACTCTGCAGTACATACATCTTGACGAAATAGTCAACCTGCCAAAATGGGCTGTCACGTTCCGATAATCTTGGCGATAACCACTGGGTTCGATGATGTGACAATAAGTGGTGCGAGTCCAACTTTACATCACTGGATGCGGGTGGAAATGGCGAACAGCTGTGCGGATAACACTCAAAATCATATTAAAATATGTTCCACTCAGCGCCTGAGAAACAAACTTGCTACAAACAAACTCCTCACGGAAGTGAAACGGATCAAATTGGTTACTTGTGTTCGCAGTTTTGTGTCCGCGCCCGTTTAAAGAAAAATTAAGACAGGAGATGGAAATACAGTGAAAGTTTAACGCGCTGAAACTTCCCCTCAAGAGTGAAACTGGAATGACGACCCAGATGTTCAATCTCTGATCGTTTCTACTTTGCATTTTTTATTATCCTAAACTCGCTTGAATGTGGTGTTACGTGATAAGAATCGATCCCGTGTTTGGACGTAGATTCTATGTTTTCTTATTTGTGTTCTTATATCACGACGACAGCATCAATAACGAAAGCGTACTCGCTTTAGCTGTACAATGGCATGAAAGTTACTCTTTAGCTAAAGCCGGCCTTAAAAGACAAGGCTTTTTTACGAATACTTATTCTCCTGCCTTCTTCTCGAGGCGCTCAGCAGTTAAGTAAACAACAATAATAAAAGCACCGTGTGTGCGCTCAGTTCTTTTTAGTAGAACTTCTGATGAATAAAGAGCAAGTGCCACGTGCTGAGTGCACACAAAAATCAACTTTTATTGTTCGTGCGTGAAAACTGTAAGCTTTAAAATCCTAATTATTGCTTTTGGTTCACTGATCGTGCTACTAAGACTGTTATGCGTGCTGTCATGTGCGGAGCGTAATAAGCATAAAATTTTTGGAGTACTGAATAAAAGTGTGCAAAAAATCCAGCCATTTAGTGAATAACACATATTTAGTGGTAAGATGTTAATCGACGGCTTTTTAGGTGCGACAAGTGGTCATTTCAGCAACAGAAGTTTAATGTCAAAAGTAGTAGTAGCTAAGGTAAAATATAGTGCTTGTTGCCTGTCCGGTAAGGCTTAGCAATATTAGTTCCGTTTCTAAAAATGCTTGTATATGCCGGAGTTGATAGGCGTCATAACGCATCTGGACAGCATTAGCTGCAAAGCATTTGCACTAAAGCTTATATTGGTGTGACGCTGCGGATGGATGCTAGAAAGGCCGTGATACTTCATATGACGCAATTTACGGGGATAGTCTGTTCACGTCGGTGTACAGCAATGAAAGCTTCTTCTAAGTAATATACGGCTGGGGATTAGGTGTAATAACACTTGTACTTTTCATTCCTTATGTTCGTTCTGTTTCTTTTCCTGCAGCTGTCACGGGTGCCGTAAGCACAGCTTGGAGAGCCCGACTTGTCTCTTGGGGGTCGTCCTTTTGTGAGGAAGAAAACAGGGTCTCCCTGAGTTCTAAAGGCACGGATTCACCTTTTCTTGATCCAATGGTTTATGAACTCGATCGCCTCATTGTTACCCCTCCTAAATCTCCTAGAAATGGGCAGTACTAAATTGGGTGGCGGCTTCTTTTGTCATTGCCTTTGTTCGCTGAAAAAAGAAATTCGCTCTGCGAAAGCAGGCATCCACTTCCAGACTCAGCCGTTCACAAAATCGATTCTTGCATTGGCTTCCTGTATTGTCAGCGCAATCACTGCCTAAGCAGCTTATACGCGCTCATGCGATGACGCAATTCACAGGATACCCACGCAGAATTGGGACTTGTTCGGAAGATCCGAATAGCGTCTCTGCTATCCCTCGTTTTCAGTACCACCCGCCAACCAATTCATTCGGATCAGAGGGTTTTTCCGCGTCTGCTGCCGCGAAGGCGCCTTGATTTAACTGAGCCAAAAGAATGCAAATTGCTTACGCAGTTTGTCAATTCCGCCAAGCTGAGCTCACACAGTCCGCTGTAGTTCAGTCGTTGTATCTCAACGCTGCATTCTTGCGCTACTGAGATCACCAACAAGGTGTAAATTTTTAATCTTATCGGCACCCGCGAGAATATAATGTCTGAACACTCACAGCTATGATCTTTTTGTGGCACAGGCAACATCCCATTTTACGTCAAGTAAAATGCGTTAAAGAAGCTGGTTAAGGATTTCAAGAATGATAACAAAATTCTCCTTAGATTCAAGTTTCACTGCAAATACGCAATCGTGTTTGATTTTTTTTTACGTGTGAGGAGTTTCGCACCGGATGATAGACCCATGAAAAAATACCCTCAAGAAGCATGCCATAGGTTAAGCAATGCCTGAAGAGCTCTCACAGTATGGTCGTTTTAAAAGTATGACGTGATAAAAAGGGAGATGATCCGACAAACAACTCTTCAAAGGTAAAAAAAGCGAACAGTCAGCCAGTCGTGTACTTCTGGAGACAAAAGTTTCCGGAACGCAAGCTCTGGGAAAACATTTATTGTTGCACCACCTCGCTACCCAGTCGCCCGATATTGTATGAAGACATTAAATGCTTAAATGCTCCTTCCGCTTTTAACAGTATCAGGCGACTGCATCGCGAGGTGGAGCTGCAATAAACGTTTTTCCCAGAACTCGCCTCCCGGAAACTTTTCTTCCCAGTAGCACAATAAATGTTTATGCTAATCAGTGAATGGTGTAACGAACACCTTATAAATGGAAGTGTACAAATGTAGTGCCTATTTTGCAGTTTTCTTTATGAATATTTCTTTTTCAAGGCACAAAGCGGCAAGGTCAATGGTACGCGGTAAATTT
>JARKHS020000331.1:0-55000 GCA_030143305.2 Amblyomma americanum | reverse complement strand
TTCTTAGAAAAACACAGAAAATGAAAGATACTGTCGTTTTCTGGCGAAGTTTTGTTCCCTTCTTGCTTAATCGCCGCGAAGCTTTGGACTTTTATTTTTTCTCAGTGAAAGCCACCGACACGTGGCTTTACCTTTTTGTTTGTGGCACGAGATGCGACCAGTTTTATCGTGAATGATAGCATCCATACGGCATCTGCTTCTACACTGTTCGAGGTTGTTGTAGCTGCTTTTGGCGCTTTGTCCCGAAAGTTTTTAGCCAGCTTTGAATTGAGCGCCGCAGAGAGCGGCGGTAATTTTGCTCAACCGCCACCGAGCTCACTTGTTGTTATCGCCGCCGCCCTGTCATTCATTTCTTTGTGAGTGGAAGACAACCCAATGAAGAGTTTGTTAAACCGTCACTTCTGTCTGATCGTCTGCTAGCCACGGCGTTGCCATTGTCACGTGACAATATCCAGCTGTTCGATAGTTTCACAAGCCTTTTCATTGCAAAATAAGCCACTTCAGGCATTTATACATATACCTCGGGGAACTCGAAGGCGAAATTATCACTCAGTTTCACGCATTGGTTTAAGACTTGATGTTATAATGCGTTTAATATATATATATATATATATATATATATATATATATATATATATATATATATATATATATATATATATATATATATATATATATATATATATTTGTGTGTGTGTGTGTGTGTGTTCTACAGTTTAAACTTCCTTGTGTCTGAGATAACCAAATAAGATCTGAAGAATAGTATGTCGGTAGACGGTGCCTTTCATTACGATGCCTTCAATAATCTGATCACTCTAATTAGCCCTCATGCCAGCACTGCAAGTATGGCTGTCAATGTTACTAGTTTCCTTGTATTTAGAAATCTAATATGCCTTCGTCCTTCCTGTTGACCGCTGCTTGCTTGCATGCCGCCTCATCTAATTTGGTGCGTATTCAGCGAGCTCTCAAGAGCAGGACAAGCGGATTTGAAATTAAACACCCGGAAGGAAGTCTTACTCCTTTCGCTAGATGCGCTGTCAGTAGCTCCTAATCTCAGCTAATACTTCCTCTGCAGAGGCAGTGATGTGTTCATATCAGCAAAAGTTTCAGTGAACATTAGATTAGATTAACTCCGAGCTTGCCGTTACTGAGCATCCAATTTCCACTCGATAATTTTTTCTTAACGACTCCCATATTACTGCTAGAAGTGTGTGAACCTAACTGCAGATTCGCCAGTTATTAGACAACTGTTAGAAGCAAAATAAATCGGAAATATAAAAGAAGCACTTATTATGGCAGTGAGAAAGATTCCAGGCTTATTCGCAATAGTCTACGGCAGGTATCGGAGGGGGTCTTTCTGGCATGTTACGGGTGGATGTATTGCTTTTGGAGGTACGTGATGGTCGTACAGTCACTGTTTTGTTTTCGTGTGAATGTCATAGGTGTGTTTTAAAAAATAAGTCCCAGAGGATTTCTACAAAAAATTAAAAAGTCTGACGATCACAGTGGGCATATCTTCGCAGAAAACGTACCAAGTGATTGTTGTAGTGACGTCTGCTGGAAATGCTACCAGTCAGCGGGAATCTTCTCACCCGTATTACGTAAATAACAGAAATGAACTTCCTGTTCCACATGGCAAAATTACGTTAATTTAGAAAAAGGAAAATGAAAATACAGACTGCCAACCGACAGAGTCTAAAGAATCAGCCAAATCGACAAAGTATTCGCACTAAACAAATTTCGAACGACGCAGAAAAGGCCTATGCTTCTCCGGGTAGCACTGATAAATTATTGCCCCATCATCGCGTTTAATCATCGTAAAAGTGCATGTGAAGCATCGAAACGAACACACAAGAACTCTAGTTTACAACGGTCACTAAACATTCTCAGTGACCAGATTACCAACCAGACTCCCAAGGGGGATATTATTGAGCATATTTACACGAAAAAATATGCAGGGGATGAAAAAAACCAACCCCAGAAATATTTCCTTCTCTTGTTGCAACGTCGTACTGTGTAGCTCAAGCCAAGAGGATTGAACATAGCTGGGTTCAGCAGCCGCAGCAAACAGTTGAGCCCATAGGATCCCTGTACTAAGGGCCCCAAGGAAGCTCGAAGATTTTTACCGCATGAAGTTTAGGCACCACCACCACCACGCCCACGACCTCCCCATAGGTACGCCACGCCTAGGAGCACCTTGGAGACGAGGGAATATGTTACGCATTCCCTGGAAGAACCATTCGGTGCTCCACAGGACCCTTGTGAGCCAGGTCTCATGTGGGTAACAGTCACAGTATACTCAGACAGTGTGTGGACACCCGCACACCAATGATGAAACTTCAATGTGAGCTAGTCAACGTAGCACATGCAACACAAAAACGGGTGGCTATCGGTGAGCACTGACAATACGTCCAGACTCCTGATCGGCAGCAGGGTGCTACAAGACAAAAACAGTATTGGGGTTTGGGGGGGGGGGGGGGCAATTAAAAATTATTTATCCCAGTCAGAGCGGAATTGAGAGGGCCAGAGGCTTAGACACCCGGCTTCCCAATAAAAGTCTGGCTTTCCATTTCAGACCAGACTCTCTCTACTGCCTGTGTGCATAGGAGATAGATTGCTGCTTAAACGTGCCTTGGGATTTTAAATGAGAGCGGCGAAGGAAAATGCAAAATCTGAAACAGTGAGTAAAAAATGAACGCTTCCGCAATAAAAATGCAGCCGCGCGCCATAGAGCGCGAAGCAGAAAAGCTATTCAAGGTAACGCAAAATTGCCGCCACACCCGAGTTTTCGATAGAAAGCACGCTTAGCTGTGCCCTGGCTGCATTTAAGCTACTTCCACTTGTCTCACTGAGCGGAGTGACGGCATAAAACTTTCGGTGGAAATAGTTTATATATATGCGTGTACCAAATGTAACGTGAGTTGCAAGTCAGCGCCGGTGGTGCCTACTCTTTATTTTCGTCTCCAATTTTAATGCCCTGTTTTGTGACAAAAATTTGCTTCATGTAACCGACATGCCTCCTAAATGAAGAGGAAACCACCATAAATATTTTTTTATTCTGCAGTAATTAAGGGCATTTAGAGCGCATGTAGCAAGAAATGTACTGAAATTTTTTTATTCTGATGACCCTTCACGAAAGTCGCTTGGAACTGAGCCGCGCGAACAACTACAGCCAAGCGGGGATTGTAGTATACTCGGCAGGACAGATGCATCACTGAAACGTACCGATGAAGAAAATGGGCAAACAGTTAAAGAAAGAGACATTAAGAGTTTCTTTTTGCAGGGTAACATACATCTTTATTGCTGCATCGAGCTCCCATTGAAGCCCGGGTATTAAAGAGAATATCGGTAATGCTGTCGGCTCGTTTCACAACTTTAGGAACCTGGAGATGTGAACAGTGAAACTTGTGGACAGGATAAGCACGGGAGTCGAACAGGTGTTGACATTTGTACAATTGCGTACGTGTGCGCCTGAGTGCATTTAGGTGTGGACAGAGGAAAGTGAGCGCATATTGGATACCAGACCAGCGAATTTAAAAAAAAACGAAGTCTCAGAGTGTGTTTTATGGTACTAAACGAACAGCATCAGGAGTTTTTTCTTTATTCTTGTCGTTATTTTTTGATAGCGAGATTGTTCTTCAGAGAAAACGCTAAATGGCTAAGTTGTCTACACTAAAAGAGACGCAGAATGACTGGACGAGACTAGGAATATAACAGTCGCCCCTCCTTTCCAAATGCTTTTACGTGCTTTTTCCCATCAGAAACCATATGCATATTTCATTACCGTCATCGTTTTTGCAACATAGAGAGCACAGTTTTTTGCCTGCTGGCTGAAAAAGCATTTGCCTATTGAAAATTTTTCTCACCGTACCGTTGCTCTGGACTTTCGACTGGTCATTCGAAAAGTATAGCGAAGATGATTTTGCGAACGTTGGAGCCAGTCTTGTCCCTTCTTCTTATTCTTAATTCTTTCTGCACTAGGCGCCATTATAAAAGTATTACTAACTAGCCCTGAATTCCTGTATGCCCATGTGTACATTCCATCTGAAGAATTTGCATTCCTCATTAGGGTGGTAGGAACGAGGTCGAGGATGGAAACAGCTCTTCTCCTAACTTCGTTTCCGTCATTAGCCGTTATGTGTACAGAGCATGAAATTATAGCCAATGGCGAGGTACGATAAATGAGAGTATATTCCCTATGGTGAAGGTTTTGCCAGTATTCAATTCGCTTGTCCTGACCGCGAACCTACGAAGGGAGCGCATGCTAGCTAAGTAGTTATATGTGTCAACACGAGGGGACAAGCTTTACTAACTCTCGTCGTCCAAGGCAGCGTTGCCAGCGAAGGACAGAGCTAAGCTCGGAAGGAAGTCATTAGGCGTGCTCCGGACGGACGCGCTGCCCTGATTTTCTGTGAATGATTAGTCTCGGTATCCGGTCGTCGTTACTGGTCAGAGTTGGCGTCCGGACCGAAAGTATCAAGGCTGCAGCGTGGTCCTAGCGAGGACTAATGGCTGTGGCTGGCAAAAAGATTCAAGCATGGTTGTTCCATATCAATAACTGGGTTCTATGAGTCATACGAACAAAGATTTTGTATTTAATTAATCCCTACTTTTACAGTGAATGCTTGGAGGTAAAAACTTCCGGTTAACCGAAGCCCACCAAGAACGTTGAATTTTTGTTTGTCGCTCTGTACTTGGTGATGTGACGTTCTAGCAGTCAGATAAAGCACCAGGTTTTATTTCTGACTGCTTCAAGAATAGTATAGATAGTTACATATAAGCAAACAATGGAAATAATCGCGCTAGGAAAGCATCCCGCGACATAGGTTGCTGTGTCCGAGCAACCTCTCGCGACTAATCATTAATTTGACTGCCACCTGCCAAGGTAGACAATTTGCTCACGATCTGATCAGCAGGTTGTGATTACGCCACAAGGTTACCAGGTCGATTTCACCATCTAAAAGAAAAAAACAAAGAGTTTTTTTAGTAGCATTTTTTTAAGATTTGAGTCGAGATGGTCTAGATTAAGTTACGTCAGATTTCTCAAATGTTGCAGTTTACAGTCAGGTTCAAATGGTTAGCAATAATCGAAACAACCTCGAACTATGGTAATGCAATATTTCTTGAAAACGTCTTAGTATGTTTGAAAGTGCTTGACGAAAGCATGAAAACAATCGTGACACCATATTCACGTGAGTGCAATGCGAACGAAATTCAGCGAAAGCTGAGGCATCGGAGGCGTCACGCTCTTGCAGAGGAAGAGCGTTTTATCATTGTCTTTCCCTTTATCGCGTCTGAAGGACAGGAAACCTTAGGCAATCGGCACATTCAAGAATGCTGAGCTCATTCCTTTTGTATCGTAAGATGTGATCAGCGATCGATGTCCACACAGCAAGACCGACAGCAGCTGACTTCCGCATTTGTTATTCCTCTGTCTAATATAAGCTTGTCGCTACACTGTCTGCATCCCCGACTTCCTCATGTTGCAGTCGTATCTCCACCCACCACTCTCGCTGAGTGGCATGTGCCAACAACAGAGAGAAGTTCCGGTGCTTCCAGGTGCCGGATACAGGTTGACCTCCGTGCAGAATAGACCCACAGCAGGTGATGGATGCCCTCTCGCACACTTAGCTAAAGGCACAGAGGAGAGAACTTCAACGGCGTTTCCCTAAAACACTTTATTCTACAGGTGCGCGAAACAACAGAAAAAGGTGGGAATGCGGCATGGGGAAAAAGGGCAACAGGGCTCTGCGTATTTGTATTGTTTCTCGCGGTTTCTCATTCGGACAAGGTGGCATTGCACAGGAAACAATGTGAAGGGCAAACGGCATCGCTTGAGAATCTTAGGTTCTGTACGGTTTTGCCAACATTAATAATTTTGCTTCTATTTATGTCCTCAGGCCATTAACGTTGTCACACCAGCCGTTTCTATGCGATGATTATTAGCTGATAAGTATGCTAGACGCATGCACTTGTCAGGTTAAAAATGCGACTTCTCGCCTACCTCAGGCCAAAACTTGGGTTGTTGTTACGTGTGATGCTATATGGCCTTGGAGCTATATCACCTTAACTGGGAAGGAATCGAACGTCTCGAGTAATTTCTCTACATTGCCTGTTTGCCTTTTTTCCTTAGACTGGAGAGTTAGTTCAAGGAGGGCCCACTAGAAGGCCCTTTTGTGATAGCTGTAGTTCCTCTTTTCGTAAGCCTTCGCTATTGTGACCCCCACAAGCTTCACTTTACCGTCATCAGCGCACACTTTCGTTTCTAGTATTTTAGACGTTCAGTGCTTTTTCTGTGCTCTAGAATGACATTCCCGCCTCTTGTAAGATTTGACCTGTAGTTTTAGGGGTGTAATTGGTTTCAATACTGCTGCTTCATCCCAATGCATGGTAGCATAGAAATTCGCTTAATCTCAAAAATTTAATTTGTTGGCTTTAGTAAACTTGTAAGTTTTCGCATGTGGTTATGCAAAAAATAGTACAACACCCAATGCTAGTTGGCGCTTAAAACGGATACAATTAATTTTTTTTATCACTCTCTGAGTTTCGCCTTTAAGCGAATGCGCCAGTTGTTGAGAAGTTACGTTATTCTGAGCTAGGAACTCAAAGAATCTAACTCTGGGGTTTCAGGAAGCAGTCCATTAAAGGACTTCCGCACGGTTCTCTGTGCTAGATGCAACAAGAAAAAGGCTCATGCGACACGAGGCCTCCAAGGTGCATTTTAACGATGCTTTTAGCTGCTTACTACCGCTTACGCTACACTGCTGGATGAAAGCAGAAAAAAATTGTTCACTTCCTTCCTCGGCGAGTGCTGCTTCATGGACATCTTCAAGATGTCTTTGTATATTTTTGTTAGTTTTTCTTATTTGCCCATATTATGCACTTCAGAAGGCGGCGATACAGAACTTCCATTTCCTCTTCCTGTTGAAGCAAGAACCGCAATAGAAACCTTACTTTATTGTGAAAAACAAAACAGAAATTACATGCCCGCAAAACATAACAGTAGAACTTTTTCCTTTTTGCCCAGAGATGACTTGAGAGCCACTTGGCGTTGTTTCCACTAAAATTTTATTGGAGGGTTAAAAGACGATGCTGTTTTTTTAGGAACGGGAAAAACCTGTGATCTCGGTCATTAATTAAAAACCTGTTAGCTCGTACGCCAGGGGACCGTCAATCAAGGCGGAAGAAAAGGGTGTCACATAAAGCCGTGTGAGAGAAGGAAAAAGAAATGTTTTTTTTTTAACCTTGTGTTGCTTCGATATTTAAGATCATGGTGGTGCAAAATGTCTCATGGAAAATGCGAAGGACTTGCTTTCAAGTATTAAATTCTTGAAGGCATCATTATATTGTGGCGAATTCACTGACATGTGAGTGCTTTTCGCGCATAAAGACAGAAGGAAAAAATCGACAAAAATATATTCGATCAAGTAATTTTAATGCCCCTAATAAACTAATTCAAATCCGTTACATTTACGTGCAGGACATTAATACGTAACTTGTTAGTAATTCTCCTCTGAGGAGCCTTACTTCACTAACGGAAATGTTTCTAAATTGAGTTTCAAGTTTAGTTTACTCAGCACCATATCTGGATGCTGGGGGCGTGGCAAAAAAGCCAACCAAGAACGCTGACTTGAGAGGAACTGCGCCCCCTCTATAGACATCTGTGGAGGCGGCAGCTGCGCCACATTTTTAGACTGTTCGAAAGTGCAAATAAAAAATTATAAAGAAATAGAAATTCAATAACATATGCAAAAAAGGAAGAATATAGCATATAGTAGCTTACAATCTACGCAGACATTCACCTTTGGCACGCTTGATTTCCAACAGACATTCCGGTTTCACAAAGAGTGATTAACGAAACTGCACCATAAAAAATTGCAATCACACACACACACACACACAAAATAAACATAGAACAAAGTATTAGAAAAATGCACGATCCAAAGTGCTAATCTGGCCTATGGTATTTTGTCTGCGTCTAGTGGGAGGAGATACTGCGAATGAAAAATTCCCGCTAAAGCTTAGCAATGAAAGAGGCATCGCGCGCTGCAGGCTCGACTTTCTTTGCGATGTTCAAAGAAAATTCCCTTTTTTAATTTTATTCTTATGAGTCACGGTAGCTAGGCCAGAATAAGAAGGAAGTCTCGCTAAGTAGTTTTCTGTTATGATGGGCTTACGCACATATCGTTATTATCATTATGATGCCATGCAGTCACCGTTAATCGCTAAGACGTTCTCGTTCTGCCCACAGTTCTCTCAGGCGCAGTAGAGCGAGGAAGCAAGTAAAGCGGCCCACCACTCAAAGACAGCACCAGAGAGCACGGCGGCACTTAGCCGGGGCATCCTGCAGTAGCTGGGTATTTAGGTAGGGAGTCATCCGCGTGCATATGCCACGAAAGGGCCGGCGATTATCACCTTGCTGCCGGCAGAGACGCAATTCTTGCCTGAACAATTTGCCTGCGCACTAAGACCTGTACTCTTCCGTTACAGATTGGTTATTCTGTACTTTATATTGTCATTCCGCTATCCCAGCTTCATCCTTACAATCGTGCGGTTGGCCGAGTTTTCCAGGAGCATGCTGATGATAGTAGTATGGATATTACTTACGGTGGTCTACACGCCTTTCACAATTAGAGAGGCCACCAGTAGTTAAAAAGTTATCTACTTAATATTTACTAACCAGCCTCCAAACTAACACGTCTTGGCTGTATTCTGATGTACTACGGCGCTGGCAATGCTGTGCCGAAAAAAGCGCTCTTCTAAGTAAAAAATTCTGTTTTTAAAAATTGTGTAAAGTCTTAGGTGAAACAGTCCGTGTATGTGCACATAAAGGTGTTGAAGCGTCATTTCTTGCGTTCTCCTGCCTGTGGTTGTGCTTTAGACGCGGCAACTCGGTGGCAGAAAGGACACATGAACAGAAGGATGCCCAGAAATACCTCCTCGCTTTGCTTTTATCTTTCTTTCCTAAAGACTTCATTTATCTCTCTTCTTCTTGTTTCGCCGCAATTGAGACACGCAGCAAAGAGAAGCCTGGAAGTGACGTGGTCATTCCTGTAGTCGCTTACAGAGTTCGCGTCCCCATTCAGCGTGAAAATGGCTGTGGGAGTATCGACCAGTCAGCCATCGAGTGAAGTTCGGGGGCGCATGCGTCGACTCCTTTCCGCCGAGTTATTGCTTTATTCCTGCCCGCTTTCTATTCTACCTGCCGTGCACAGAGTACGAAACACAGTGGCGTCTGCGGTGAGCGAGCAATTTGTCACTATTTTTTTTATTGCGGTTCACTCACTGCATCCTGCGCGGGTAGTGTCACTAGCACGCGCACACCCGATGTGGTTTTCTTTGTTTTTTTTTTGCGGTCGCCATTTCTTGCCACCCATATTCAGCTTCAAAGAGTTCCACTCCAAAGGACATGCTGCTGCCCGTTTGCGATTCAATCTAGAAGGTCGACCCATGTCTGGTCTTTTAGAGGCAGAGTTCGTTTTTCTGGACGTCGGTATGGCGCTAACGAATGTTTGTTGCCAATGTGTCACGCACGTAGGTAAGCTTTTCCTACAATTAGTTCACATTGCCTATAGGCCACACGTTTAAAGCCATAGTGTAGGAGTTTCAAACTGTACAAGTTCTGTGCCGCGTTTGTATTCGGAAATAGCGTCCGTGGTGGCTGCATGGTTATGATGCTCGGCCTCTGACCCGAAAGACGTGGGTTCTCATCCAGGCCATGGCGGTCGCATTTCGGGGAGGGGAGGGGGGGGGGGGGAATGCCAGAGGCACGTGGACTGTGCGATTTCGGGTTACGTAAAGGACTTCAGGTAGTCGAAATTGTCCGGAGCTCTCCACTACCGCGTCGCTCATAGCCTTAGTCGCTATGTTAAACTCATAAACCATGAGCTAACCACTATGAGATAGTTTCTGCTGAAATAGGTATAGAGTGCAGTACAAAAAAAATAAATGTGAAGTGCCTATGCTACGAACGTGGCGAAAGCAGGCAACAGCCTTCGTAATCGTGAGTAATGATTTGCAAACAAAGTTTTCGGAGCATGCCGGTTAGTAGAAAAATTTAAAAGCACGAAAAAATAACGGTAATATAGATAGTCCTAACATCGCTTATTACACTTTCTGTGAATTGGTAGTGCGTTTTCACCGAAGCGTTTCGTTATTGCAGCGTAAATTTTTTTTTCTTGAAACAGCCAAACCAAAGTAAGAATAACCCTTTCGCCTGACCCGCTTCACGAACAGTAAAATGCTTAATGTGTAGCTGCCCGCTATGCTGGTGATTGTCGATTCGATTCAATATAATTTCTTATTTTAAAATATTGTGTAGAAACTGATAGATACAGAAACGAAGGTTATAGTAACCCATTGCTCGGTGTAGGGGAAGGGGACTATTGCGACGAGGGTGGTTCCCTGGATCTTTGTAAAGGTGTAATGTCGTGTGAACAGATTGGTACATTGCAGTGCGTACTACACCATTTTTCTTTTCTCTTCGGGGAATTGCAAGCGCAGGGCTTATGTTACGCAGCCCGTATTTAAGCACAATTTCTGAGTATCGAGTTTGCCAGGCTGAGAGCGGTGAGATGAACACAGATAAAAATTATTCTTTTGGAATCGTATAGCATTCATTATTAAATAACTTTAGCATCTCTGACCTGGAGGGGGACAATCGTGGAAAACTCTATGAGAGCCAATATTTCCTCATCGGCCTTGTACATCAGCAAAACCGTTTTCACGCGTATTTCTACTTGGACCTGAGTACTCGGTCAAGAGAACTGGTTGGTAGACGTCATTGCCTTTAATGGAGCTGCATGGGGACGCCGGTGCTCTGGTAAACCAAACAGCTTTCTTTATAACCTTAGGCCATATCCTCAAGTGCTGTGATTTTTAGGGTTCGTAAGAAAAGATAGCAAACCTTGCTGTTCTCCGGGTTCCGTGAAGCTCTTTATGTCGTGATTTCAATATCCTGTCATGCAATTCGTTTTTGTTCTGTCTTTTCTCATGCAGTTCAGCCATTGCGAATAATAATTATAGCCAACGTGTCTCCGGCAGTGACTGACCGCCTTATCCCCCTCGCAGGAGAATGAAAAATATTATTTTATTCTTTTATTCAGAAAAAAAGTAATTGAAAAAAAACCAAAGCACTCAGCTGTATTATGCTTAGTGGCCTGCAAAAATTGCAAGCGAAATTTTTTCTTGCGAAAATAAACTCGATTTATTAAAGAGGATTTTATTTCGTTTCTTGGAGCTGTCAGTTCGCACTGTGATCTAATTGTCGAGGGCCACCGCCTATTGTGCTCACTCTGAAGCACTCAGAATATTATCGTAGTGCCCAGAGCAGCCTGGTGAATTGCATGTCAGAGTAATGCTCAGCTTGCCTGTAAGCGCTTTCCTTTTATATCCGTGTTTGACCTAATTTCTCCTCAGCTCGAAATTACCGACAACACCTTTAGATGTAGCTCTTACTGTGGGATTCAATTACGGCTGCAAACTTTTGGACAGCCATTTTGCTGGAAAGCTTGATCGTTTGCGCATCGCCCAAAGTCTGTCTGCTTCGCAAAGGCGAATCAGCAAATCGGTGTACATGTGGTAATATGATTGCGCTTGACATGTGCTTTCACCCAATTCTCATATCTAGACTCAGATGCAACAAGGAAATTTGTGAGTAGGATGCTAGTTATGATTTTTTTTACAGCAAAGCTTTACGGCTTTTATTTATCCTTCCGAAGCAGAGCAAGTACCTTTCTGTGCTTAAAAAAACAAAATAGCAACTACGCTGCTCTATTTTCTTCAGCTCTGCGTTATATCGAACTCGCCTGGACCGTGGAATAAAATTAAAATCAGATGGAAGGTGGTCACGTGCTCCTATCAGAGCTGCACAGGTTGTGTCTGTGCCAAACTTGCATGCAAGGGAGTGAGGCGTTTTCTGGACGATAGAGCGCGGACATTACGCATTTAAATGTAAAAATTCTACGCCGTACAGCGATTATAGATTATAGTGCTTTTTTTTTCAAATTCGCCCGTTATAGCAGGCCTTGGCCACCAGTTTGTTACGGTCATTATGTCCTGCGGTTCTGTTGCCATCGCGCGGCTCACACATTGTACGCCGGCTTGGAGCCATCTTCATTTCAAGAAAACTGCTCCCGCGTCTGATCCCTGCCATTAAGTCTTTGTACTACTATGATTATACACATTCTTAATGCACACGTGTAGCTTTGGTCGCGTCGCAGTCGGCAATCACAAGATAGACTTGTGTGTTTGGTGCCGCAGAGAAGAAATTGTGTAATACAAACCGTCAGTTCAGGAGAAGCAGAGCTCCCGGTGCCAGCAAAAACAAAAGCGCCCACATCAATGCTTCAGTCTTGTACCTAAGGCCAGTAGAAATTTTCTACAGCCGGTTCCCGTCGTGCTATGATGACCATGTGCGGGCAATGTCATAAAGAAATTTTTTTCTAGCCAGAACATAGCTCCAGTAGCCTCTATACCGGCTGTCTGAAAATTACGGCAACTTAGTTCACGGAAGCCATCAAAATTGCAAAGTGAAAAATTTATCCACTTATAGACCCGGAACCTATTCTGATCGCATGGACCGCGAGCTAGGTAACCCAGATGAGGCGGCTTCTATTACTCACTGCTGGACGAACAGTTTCTTGAGAACGTATCTTCTCTGTGAGTGCCTTGCATTTGCGAGTGCAAGACATACACTGTGTTGTGCCCTGGACCGCCTCGATCCTCGCCCATTAACAGAGCAAAAGATCCTTGGTCCGTGGCCACAGCAGTCGACTGCCCTCAAGGCATACAAGGCACTCTTTGCCTTCTTGAGAGCGACTGGATTGAGTGACAAATTCTGACAGCGTTGTGCGTGTGTGTATCTTATGCCTTTTTTTCCCTTCTCTCTTCCTCCTTTTAATCCCCTAATTCCTCTCCCCCAGTGCAGGGTAGCCAACCGGAACCCCTTTCTGGTTAACACCCCTGCCTTTCTCTCCTCCCCTTTATCTATCTATAGACATCGTAATATCTGAGGTCGAGGCAGCGTGAGGAACGAATAAGTGGCAAGAGCGACTAAAACCAGTCATGATACTTCATGGTGCTGTGCACCCACGATGTTGAGAAACGCCTTATCCGCCATGTGGTTTCTATCATAGCGCATTCTGGAAGACGAGGGTCACAAACTTCCTCCCTGGGCAGGTAAGGCGCAGATCCCCTCTACGGTTACCCGCCCTCCCAGTACGGAGCCGTTTAAGACATTAAACTTATTAGGCCTGTCGACAGGTGCACCGGCGTGGATCGAAGAAAGGAGTTCACGAAACTGCTGTTTTGCACGCATTAAAGAAGCGAAATAGTTGTAGCTGGAGGAACAATTGCACAATATCGATGATATTAAGAAAGAACGCGGTGTAAACAACTAGCACGGAACGCAGGAGCTTAATTACATGAATAATAAGGCAAGAAAGCAACTGGGTACAAGTGGTAATTGAATCACAATACAGACGTACACTTGAAAAATAGTAAAAGCAAGCGAGCGAGACTGAAACTTCCAGGAGTATACTCAAGGCAAGAAAGTTCTCTCACGTCCAGGCGTCACGGAGGCGTTGTGACAACGCAGATGACGGAACTGGATTGTGGCAACGATCTTTCACCTCGCTTCGTCCCTGCACTACTTGCGTCCTTGTACAGGGAATCTTTTCTAGTACCGCAAAATAGGAAACGTTCTAAATAATAGCAGACACTGCCCGTAAACGGCACAGTAGAGTAATAATCCTAGACAAATAAAGCACTTAAATGCATAACCCTTGAACCAACACATAAAGTGTCTGAAAGTGAGATAACATAACTCTTTCAAAAGAACAGACGCATCATACTAAATTTGCATGAGAGCTAATCCGTTTCCGAATATTAAGCACCTATAATACACGTATTCACATCATTACCTTCATAATAATATTAATCATCACGAGCCTGACTACGTCTACTGCCATTATACTCGCAAACTTTACATTAGCAGTCATCTACTTGGCACTCTCCCACCCAATGCTACACTGTCCTTCTTTTGATATCCATTCTTGCACGCTTAAAGTCTGTCGGTTGCTCTGTCTTTGCTTTGCGTGCACTGCCCGTGTCAATTACATTTTGATTTCAACTTAGGTATCATTGTCTTGCGCTTTATACCCAAGCAGTACTGATCCATTGATGTCTTTTAACGTTACAACTATCATTTTCTTTTCTATAACTCGCTGCGCGGTCCACATCTTAATTTGATGTATTTTGTTAGCCTCCAGTTTTCTATATTTATTTCACTTTCGAGGTCCTGGTCAGCGGGCGATATTTGCTTTAAGTACAGTATTCTTTAACCACTTCTAGTGCTTCGTTGCCTATAGAGAACTGTTGTGTGGTTCCGAGACTTCTGAGTGTTACATTAAATTTCTTAAGTTTAACTTTTAGACACATTGGTCAGATCTGCCTGTGTACTCCTTTAATCATGCTTTCCAAATTCGTCCTTTGAGTCACTTAGTAAGGAAATGTCATCGGCAAACTTGAAATTAAGATATTCTATGTTAAGTCTTAACCTCAGCCCTTCTCAAATGCAGTTCTCCAAGTACCTCTTGTAGGCATACTTCTGCTCTATAGGAGTACGGTGCTGTGCAGCCGATATATATATTTTTTCTGCACGTATGCCTATTCTATTGTTCGGTTCCGCAACACATGCATCACTGCAGAGGCTTCTATTGAGTCAAATGCTTTGTCATAATCTATGCAGGTTGTATTTTTCTGTGACCAGCTTCATAGCGTGAATATGATCTATTGCCGAGCAGACATTTCTAGGCCAGCCTGGTCATATGGTTGGCTAAAGTGTAAGATTGCTGTAATTCAATTCCGACTGCCTTAGTAAAAGCTATCACCTGTATTCCTATTACTTTTGTGCATCTTTACCTCAATTACATCTGTTATACATACATCACCTTGATATTTTTCCCGTAAGCATCATTTTTATTTTTGGGTTGAACGTCACAAGGACGCTTTCGGTAGGACGTCTTCCACATGCATTTTTGTGCTGATTGAAATTTATCGTCGGGCATCGAAAATTAGATGTTCTGTTAATTAGACTTGACTGGAATGTATATATATGCTCTTTTACAAAGCGAACAGTATCAATAACCGTTTTAAAACGTAGCAGAATATATTAATAAATTATTTAGGTTCTTTTTACTTGGTGTGTGAACACATTGTGATGCAGGTATCAAGTTTATTCGCCGTCACCTATACTGTAGTTCTCTAGTTCGGGCCTGTTCAAGGCGTATTAGTTTGTTACATGGGAACATGTAAGCTCTATTTTTTCGCTTTAGTTGTAAGCACTATTCCTTCAGCAGGCAGCATATTACAGTTCAGAGGAACGGACACCCAGAAGACAGAACAGGGGCAATTTGCAACTTCCACCCTTGGAGCAAGACTCCGTCTGTCTCAAAAGTTTCGTCAAGGATTCTGCGGCAGCGGCTCATCTAGCAATAGGATTAGATCGATCCAGACGGCTAATTAAAAATCCGCTAGCGTCGCTCTCCTGAGCCCGCTTAATATAGGGGATTAATAGGGACAGCACATGAACTAATATGAGCGAACAGGAAGCTCAAATTACAGACAGAAAAACTTAATCGTCCAAAGGTATATCGCCAGCACTCATTACTTTAGGACCGTTATGACCAGCGTGATAATGGACTAATTAGATTCGGGAAGGCTCCTCTGTGCAGAAAGCGACTGCTCATACCCGTTATTCAGGACCTGGTACCGTGAACCCAGATGTCGTAGAGTTTGGAAATTATGGTCTTCAAGGTTCCACATGCGTAAATATTCCCTTTCAGTAGACTATATAGCTTAAAATCTCGCATTCTTTTTATTCGAAAAAAGTACATGCTGCTATACCAGGCGCTTCATCTCCGAAGTTATGCAATGTTTAAAAATATGCGTTTTAAGTTAGAAGAGCGCTTTTTCGGCGTAGCATTGTCAGTAGTGCAGCGCATCAGAATGCAGCTAAGACATGCTAACTAGTAAGCTGGTTAACTAATACAGAATAGCTCAGTTTTGAGCTATTACTGTTCTGCTTCTTATTGCTGAAATGCATATAATATCCATATCCATTTACCGAACTTCTAAAACAAAATTACTCTCGGCGCTGTGACAGAAGAAATTGTGACCTTTTCGACTTGTTATGTGCACTGGAAGCGTTGGTTTGTTTCAAAATTCTAAAAAAAGTGGTATAAGTAATACTTACAGTGGGCTACACGCTTCTCAGTAAAAAAGTAGAACGACAGTCTTAATAACAGTTTACTATTCAAGACTTGCTAAATAACTTATTAGTTTGCGCGTCTTAACTGCATTGTGATGCGCTGCACCACTGACAACGGAATGCAAATAAAGCGCTCTTCTAACTCATAAAGTATATTTTTAAAATTGCAGAACATATTAGGTGAAACATTCGTTATGTGGGCACATTTAAAAAAAGTCAACAGTCTTACTCTTGTGAACTCACTGCTCCCCACCGCAGTGAGCCTGCACAATTATTCTGAAAAGCTGTACTAAACCTTTCGGGATTGAGAAACTAACCATGACACCGTTATAACAAATTTGATTGTGGTGGAGTTAATTAAAGAGGCTAGTAAAGAACATTCTAAATTAGAACCTCAGCATGCGCTGAGGTTGCATTGCGCCAGCTGTTTGATGAAAAACATAACTAGGTTAGTCACCGGCAGTGTTTGTGAAGGAAGTTGCACTGTGCCGTTGAATTGTTCGTCTACAAAAGTACGAAGGGGCAAGTAGTTACGCTAGTGAGGGTGAGAGGTAGCAAGCTACGGTAATTGCATTCCGCGGGTCGGGAGAATTCGCCGAGGCCATGACCTCCTCGCTTTGCACAGCCGTCACGCAACCAGCAGTGCACAGCCTCGACCCGCTACAGGCAACATTAGGTAATAGCAGCGGCAGAGAATGCACGCATTTTCACTAAACGTTGATCCGGCACGCGCATTCCACGGGTAGGCTGTCTTGTGTTACGTGAGTCGTATCATGTACGATGTTATGCAGTTGTCAGTTTTGTTCTCTCATCGGCACAAAGAGGTCTGCTCGTAGTAAGTTCACCACGTAAGTTCCAGCGTTAAAGTTAACTAAACTAACGCGGATCAGTAGACACCTTCTCAGCCAGAATTTGCTTACAGGGCTTATGTAAACGCTATCCGGTCGAGCAAGGCACAAGCCATACGGGATTTGAATCAACCTACCTCCCAAGTGTCTGTTGACTCTCTGAGACGTGCTCGGCATAATTCATGTAGAAACCATCCAGTAAGGGAGGCAGTTGGAATGACCGGATCTGAGATCAGATATATCTACCGGAGTTGTACTACCACCGCACCTCGTCAGTGACAGCGCTAAATTGTGGTGATCTAGACTGCCACCTTTCCATTTTTTCGCTCCCGTCTATGGCACTGGTCGCCACTGGAATCTCTTTGGTGTTAAATCGCTAACGCTTTAATAATGCAAATGTTCAGTAGCCGAGTCCTCATGGCTTGATTTTGCCTCTATGTCTAGCACTAGCAGAACTTTCTTGGTTCCTTTAATTGAGTGTAGTAAAGCATTTAGACTCTTTTAACATATGATTATTCTCTTTGCTATTCGTGAAAATAAATAGAGCAAAATTTTAATCGTCAGCGCAAAAGAAAAGCCGCCTGAGGAACAAAATAATTAACAAAATATGCGCTGTGGCCAGACAAGATAAAAAAATTGACATGAAGTTAATTGTCTTGTATATGATGTGAAAAGAACCCGCCTAGGGGCATTGTGTACGCAAGTAAAGTGTCGACAGGCATGAGGTTTTTGTGTTTTAAGTCATGAACAGTATTGTATACCACTAGGCGCCCCTATGCTGCTCAATAAAAATATGATAGGATCATATATGATAGGATCAGTCTCTAGGAAAGAAATGGCGATTTGTCTCCTTTCAGGCCGTAACGATAACCAAGACACCTGTCAAGTGAAAAATCTCGAGAAAACCGGTAAGCGAGCCTGTCTTACCTTGAGAACTGCGCATGATGGTCAACTACTGCAGTGCTCATGACAACGGTCACCTGCTACACTGCAACCCTGATCACAAGTGAGTAAGACAAGTATTAACTTTGTGCAATCCTCCCCCCCTAACCTCTATGGCATCTGCCGTATGTAGGCTTATTACATGTTTCGACACTAGGGTTTCATGCCACCGCGAAATTGCACCCTCCAACTCACGCACATCTTATTCCTGCACTTGCTCCTCTGTTAAAGATTCGTTAGCGCTTTCCTCGTAGCACGGTTTAGAAACTTTCCCCGGGTGAGACAGAATGAATTTCCTTTCCTCAAAGCCTTCCTCATGTTCTCCTCTCTTGTAATATTTATGGACAGAGGACCTGCAGCTGTGGCTCACTGTTTAGAGCGCTCGGCTACTGAGCTGGATTACCCGGGTTTCTACCCTACTTCACCGGCCGCGTTTCTATTTAGATGAAACGCGAAAGGCGCCCGTGGGCTGTGTGATTTAAGTGCAGGTTAAAGATCCCCAGGCGGTCGAAATCATTCGGAAGGCCTTCACTACGGCAACACTTACCCTCTTTTTTCTTTCACTTCCATCTTTCTCTCTTCCCTCGTGGTAAATCCACCCAGAAATGAGGCAGTAACTGCGCCATTGTGGGGTACTGTAATTGAAATTTGAAGGCAATGGTCCACTCTTCTGATACGTAGCGCAATCTTTCTTTTTATTTTTTTATCACTCGCATCAAGTAATTATGACTGCCACAGAAAACGAATGGGGGCGTTTTCGACGATTATAAAACGTTATTAGCAAAAGAATTCTAGCCTGCAGAGGGTATATCTGCGGATATATTTTTTGTTACAGTGAAATCCTACAACATATGAAGAAACTGCGTCTGTAAACTATTTCGCGTAGAAAAATGCTGCTGTCCCCAATTGCTGAGCATGGGTCCACTGTAACAGCAGTGAGGGGACCTTGTGGGGTTTTCTTAAGGAAACTGCCAACACATTTCATTTCCCATTCGCTCGAGAAGACAGATGGCAAAAGCCCTGTTTGGGACATTAGTCCCTGCAATTATGTGTTGACAGCCTTACCCCGCCTTTATGGACAGCAGCGTATTAAAGCGGGTGCAACAAATGCTTGCTGAGCCTTCCGCAAATACTGTTTTTAACTTCCGACTTCGACCTTACCAGTCAACGCATGGCTTCGTGCTAAACGAAAATTTTGTGGCATGGCCAGTGTGCTGCTGCCTGTGTCACGAGCCAGAGACTATCGATCATTGCTTTATGTTTTGTAGTGATAACGTGTTTTTAGTAAACAGTCTTCAACGCACTCACAAAAATACATTGAGATCGCGCCCTGTACTATAAGATTTTTGCCTACAATGGAATGTTCTAAAGTTTCATGTGGTATTTTTGTGCTCATGGGACTGCTGAATATGTCGAGAGCACCATCATAGATCGCTACGCAGAGCCGCCACTTCTAAGTCTGTTCACAGAGCGTTGTGCTTTGGTAAAGATAGTATTTGCTGCTCAAGATCGGCCTCCTGCCTGGCTTCCTTTGATCGGATCATGCTGGTGTGAGTTTGTGTGACGGGCTCGCGGGATGAGGCCTGGTTAAGTAAGGCTTGAAGCCTGTCAGTTTTTTGTTTTCCATGAAGGAAAAAATTGGCGGAGGTATAAATCTGGTTAAACCTGGAGTGACGCGATAGCTAGAGCTGGCTGAGTGGAACTTGTTCACTGACCAACCATGTGACGAACAACGTGATCAGCAACGGTGCCGCGCCGCCGGCAGTTGCTCCGCACCACGTTACCAACCACGTGACAGCGTGGCGGCGCAGCCACAGGGTGGCGGCGCCGCCGCGCTGAAGGCTCGAAATGCTACCGTAATGTAGCTATCGCTACAAAAAAAAAAATGCTTCGGTGGCCAAGTTGTTTAACGTAGGGGGCAGCTTATCTAATCGCGCCACCATGGGTTCCAATGGCACTCAAAGCCATAAGAATATCGTAGGTTCTTTGTTTGTGCAAGTGTGCATAAATGCCCAAGTCTGCATATATGTCCAAGTCTCCATATATAAGCATTAACTCATTATCGCAGTCTGAAGAACTTTCATACGGGAATGGATCCAAATTGCATTTGGTGAACTAGGCAAATTGACCGTCATTTTTTAGCTAAGGTTATCTTGTATTCACTTTAAGCTTTTAAATCTCTTTGGTTCTGGCTCCTCTCTCGTGAGTAGTACTTGTTGGGGGGCTAGTTGGCGCATGTTTCCAAAAAAAAGGGGTTGTAGCTCTCCTGAATGCATGTTCTAAGGCGTAGAGCCCGTGTGTGCAATTCGATAGTAAAAGATGGCGTCCTCATGCAACCTGGCAGATGGCGGTTCAATCAACTTTTGATTGCGAGGTTCCTCGGGACAACCTGGATCGCACAAGTGCCACCGGTCCCGCCACCTGCTATCTCAGGGCATCGGCGCAGCGCCTAACTGCTGCACCACTGCACCAGGTGTGGCTTGAGGACTCCCAGGAATTCATGAATGATAAGTAGAGAAAGATCAATTCTGCATATATGGGTTTTAACTCATTAGCTGTCGCGTCATACCCTTAACGCGGAGCGCGTTACTGCGGCGACTGCCTTCACCAAGTTAACGCCGAGAACAGATGTGGTGGTGCGGCTAAGTAGAGCCATGCCGAGGTAGAATTGCCAGCTGTGTGGCATCATTACATGAGGCCGCAGCGATCGGCGGCTGCATTCATAACGTTAGCAGGTGGGCTTACGCCTGCTCACAAATAAGCAGTCCCATGCGTCTCTGCGGGCTTTTTTAAAACGTATGTAACAACAAACCCTCATTTTCCTGCCTTGTCTGCTCAATAGTTTAGAGAAGGCATCGGTTCTGGCAATCTTATGCCATAGTTAGCGGAAGACGGAAGAAGCTTCTCAAACAGCTCCAGCCGTCACCTTTCGATCATGTTTCACGTGACTCTAGCGGTAATAGAGGACGTTCTGTGTACACCGCTACGGACGAGGGTGGCACTGGTGAACACTGTCAAAGTTAAGTTTCACCCTGAACAGATACCCCTGAAAGTAGAAGACTGTACAGCCGCCGCTATAGGTAAATTGGCAGAGCAGCGTACGCGACATACGGAGGTCGTGGGTTAGGAATCTCACTGCTGGTATGAGGTTATTTTTCTTTCATTTTATAACAACCGCCAATATTCTATAAAGTGATTATGCTTTTGTATTCCATTCATAAGCACCATGAATTCAAAGAAACGTACAAACAATCTCCGTTCATTTGGTTTCGTTTCGAGGATTGTTTGAGTTTTTAATACTTAAGCTATAACGAGCCCCACGTTTCACTACCCTTGTCTGCTCAATCCGAAGAATCCTATTTGTCGATAGCACGTACACTGGCTGCATTATGCTTGAGTAGTTGGTTTAGAAATTGCCTCTTTTCTTGTTATGGACACGGGCACAATCATCTTGGAGCTATACTGACGTGTCTTCAGTAATAAAATGCATTAATAAAAGCCACGCCTAAGTATCGGAGACCAACCACCAACGTGATTTCTGAAAACATTGGATTAGTGTACATGGAGAAGCGACGCGCTTTTCGTCTTATAATGTCTCTCAAAGGGGTAGATGGAACTGCGATCAATGAAAACTGATTGGGTGCGGCTTGTCAGACTCACGCTCAGCGAGTTGGTAATAAGATTCAATTTGATAATAAGCGGTAGATGGGCAACCTTACAGTAAATCTTCGTGATGTGAACGAATATCGCGTCGATGTGGGACAAAGACTGAGCAGCATGATGGTGGGCAAGCAATTCAGAAAGCTTGGTTTCGAAAATAGAAAGCGCAAAAAAGCCATGTCGACTGGCAAAAAAAAACTCATTCATCGAGGTAATTCTTGATAGCTGATGAAATAATAAGTTCCAGTATTTGCAACACGGGTTTGTTAATGATAAAGGTTCATAGATTTTTGGATTAGATGGGTCCCCATGCTTGAAGATAGGAATGACGCGAGCAATTTTCTGATAGTTTGGGATACATCATTTTGTATCAGTAGACTGCAGAGAGAATACGACAGGTACTTGGTTTTAGTATTTTAATTGACCAAGATGATATAGCGTAGCGACTAGGTGCCACGTCTCTAAGCAGACCATCAATGCCAAACCTTATACATGCAACAGTGCTAATTACATGATGAATGCATGAATTAAGCGGTGGAAAATAGAGGTTAGCTGACATCGGAACCTCATCAGTAAATACAGAGCAAAATAACTCCTTAAATTGTAATGAAACCTCAGCCAATAAAAGAATCCTCCCCTCATTTCTCTGTATTGTTCAGAAACATGGTTGAAATGTTGGTGTACTAAAATTTGTTTCTGGTTTTTTTAAGTGTGGGTTTGAACAACAGAAGATGCTTGCAATAAAACTTAACCGCTCCGGAGGCCGACCGTTTGGCTTTTGAGTGTAACCAATTGGTTTTGTTTACACTTCGTTACGTATAACCAGAAGCTTCGTGCTGATTCCATGAATGAGATTTTTGATATACGTGTTTTTCTTCGGGAAAAGCACTTTCTCGGAAAGAAGAGTCCAGTTTTCGTTTGCATCGTGAAGACTGAATCATTGCACGACATCGAAAGAAAAGGATGACAGTGAATTCATTACCATATCAGTGTTATGTTTGCTCTGGCGTTATCAAATATCAGTTTCTTTCTTTTTCCTTGTTTTATCCTGTTTATTTCGCTTCTCAGTACGGAATGTTGTAGTTACTGGCACAATGTTTTCATTGACGTTATAATAGGGTTTTAAATTCAGCTTAGTATGACCGAAACATTCTGAGATCGACATTTTGTTGTGCCAAGACTCTTGCATAATCCTTATAGAATATAGAATTAATAAATTTAATGAAAAATTAATTTGATGAGCAAGGATCAAGCTAGCACAGCAGTATTTTTCATTGGCAAATTCCACTTAGTTTAAAGAGCAACTAGTCGATTTGCAGAGATCTACTCCAAGATTGTCGTGGAGGACGAAGCAGCTGACGAAACCATTTTTATGCTTTGGATAGATAAAATGCTCATAAATGAGCCGTTACTAATAATTACGGTGCGCTGTAAGTCATCTGCTGGGGTTAAATAAGCTTTGACGTTTTCAGCAACTGCGGCTCTCGTCATGCATGGTCGAGTTTTGGTATTCAGAGGCAAGTATTTTCATATTATTAACCATTTTGCAATATCTGCCTGCGGTGCTCTCATCTACTCCAGAGTGTCCGCGTTCCTGGAGTAATCGATAAGGGGTGCACAGGAAGTGAGGCAGGGGCGCCGCTCCGAGATTAAAAGCTGAAGACGTGATTAAACGCCCGTCGGTCCTCTGCCTTCCTCTCCGTGCCGTCAGCCTCATTTCTGGCGCCTGCCAATTTGAAGCTTCCGCTTATCTCCTGTCTTCGCACACACGGGCTTGGTTTTCTTTTTTTCGCAATGCGTGCGTTGAGCTCTCAGTCGTTATGAGGCTTATTCTACTTGGCGTCACGCGCTGACTAGACGTAAAGCCCTTATCACGGCACCTCTATTTCGAAAATTAAAAAATAAAGCGCCCCGGAAAGATTCTTTCTCGTTTTCTTCCGCCATCACCTGCGATCAAAAGGATAGTCCGTAACCAGCCTAGCCTATTCATATCTGGTGGTTTTCTTTTCTTTTTTTGATTATACGGTGCTCCATTTTAATGAGGAGTTGACTCTCAGAGGAGGTAAATCTTATCGCTTCGATGACACGCAGCAATGGCCTCTTTTAACTGCGTGAGAAATTTTGCGGACAGTGCGAAATGAAAGGATCAAACGATGTGCAATAAACATCGCAGGAGGGCTGGTCTGTTGCACCAGCAAACTCCTTAGTGGCGACTCTTAGAAGCGGTACTAGCCGTTACATGAAGCGACGTTTTCGAAACCGATTAGGTGTTTATTTAAAAAAAAAAGCTTTCACCTGTTAATACCCAAGCGTTGGTGCTGGAAATTTTGTTTACTAGTGCCTTTTGTTGGCTTTCTTAGGCCGCGCATCGATTTCTGTGACAGTTGCGAACTTGACCATGGAAGAAATCGAAGGCCGTGCTCTTGCGTCCTTCAAGCCTGTCCCAAAAGTATTCCTGAGGTACGTGGACGACTGCTTTTGCATCCTGAAGAAAGAAGCATTGCATTACTTTACTACTCACCTCAACAGTTTGGAGCCTAGCATACAGTTCACCGTTGAAGAGGAAATCAACAGCCGCCTCCCATTTTTAGATATACTCGCTTCCAGACAGTCCTCACGTCTAAATTTCACCATTTACAGAAAACCCCGCACCGGTACCTACATTTTAAGTCCGTTCACCCTGATTGCCAGAAACGTTCTGTGGTGTCATCGCTCCTCCGACGAAAAGAAATGTGTTCCAGAGGAGAAGACCAGATTGCTGAAGATGTGCGTGTACGGCGCGACTTGTCCACATGTGGCTATCCTGTACACGTCATGGACTCCGTACAGCGCCAAATGGAACGTCCTAGGCTGCAAGCTAGTCCCGCTACCCAGAAACGAGCCGCGATTCCCTATGTTCGTGGCATCAGCGAACCTTTGGCGCGCATATTACGGTCCTACGAAGTTAAGACCGCGCATGTGCCAGCTCGAAAACTGAGGAGTCAGCTTGTGCACGTCAAAGACAAGCTAAAGAAAGAAAAGTTCCCAGGTGTCGTGTATTCGATACCCTGTGCGGACTGCCCATCTGTGTATATCGGCGAGTCGGGTGACTTTGAACGAAGAATACGGGATCACCAGAGTGACGTCAGAAACCGGCGCGCAGGTCAAAATGCGCTTGCCGAGCACTCGGTTTCCGCCGCACACAATATAGACTGGGCCGAGGCACGTGTGATTGCAAAAGAAAGGGACAGCAAGTCACGGCTCTATCTGGAGTCACTGATTATTCAGACGACAGCGCACACGCTCAATCGAAATGACGGGAACTTGCCCCCAATATACGCCAGGTGTCTGGGGTCGCTCATGCGCCGCGTATAAATAAAGGACGAAGCTACGTTATGCCTCATTGTGAACAAGGCTCCTGTGGGGGAGCCGAAACGTCATCCCATCCTTTCTTTTGGTCGGCGCCTTCTTCTTTCGTCATTTATTTTTGCAGCGGTTTCGATTTGCTGATGTGAGTTCATTGCATTTATTGGCGCTATTAAAGGAAACAATTGCTACAGGAGTGCACGTAATTGAACAATGCTTGAATTTTGTTTTGTTTACTCTGAGAATACACATTTACAACTGCGTGAACGCTAACTGGGCATTGAAGTCTCAAGACTTGCTCGTTTTAAGAAAGAGATGGTAAAAGGAAGGGCGGGGAAGCTAAACCGAAGGTACCTGTTTGCTGATTTGCAGTGGAGGTAAGAGATCGGGGGTAATAAGGGGACCGAGAAAAATGAGCTGAGTTGTAGGAATGGTGTCAAACGAGGAAGCAAGGACCAGAAGAAGCCTTCAGCAGTGCTCTATTTTCGCTGAAAGAAAAGCGTCCTTCTAAGGTCTGCAAGCTGCTCTTAGGTGTGGATTCCGTGCCCAACTGGTCACGGAAATCCGGTCGCTGCATCGCTATGCCATCTACAAAGAACACGATAAAGTGTACCAGTAGCTACTAGGGCACTTCAGCGTTCCAGCAGCTTGTTTGAAGGAAAGAGACACAAAAATGACCAGCGCGCGAACTATTTGATTTCGGTATTTCTTACTCCCTGCGACGTCGTAGCAGATGACATGACCGAATGTTAGGGTTGTTTTCTTTGAGGTTCTGGTCCGCATACGAGAAAAAAAATAGGGAAGTTGTCAACCTATATCGGTGACAATTAGGTTGCGGCACCACCCCGGCTTGAAAGAGAACACATCAAAATAATAGCAAATCATAGAATACAATGACCTTCGCTACAAGGTAAAATTAGGTGAAAGTGCACTGCAAAGTCTAATAAGGACAATTATTCTATACTACACTCAGTCTAAGCAATGAATGAGTAATTATATAGATCACTCTCTTGGCATGGTAGATAAAGAAAATCAAGGCAAAGTTTGAGCCCTTAGTAGATGTAGCTGAAACTTTAATTTATCCTCACATCAAACCGGCATGCACTGCAAGCCCATGATGTACACTTCGTTTTCTAAAGACTGAATGCACAGTAGCAGAGCACCAGTGAAACGTTGTTAAATCGAATGTCTCGAACATCGATGGTCAATATTTTTTCTCATAATGACAGCTTACAAACATGGCGCAGCGTCTAAGATCCACGTGACTACTTTATCTGGTCGCGACAACGGTACCACGCAATTGGCATTTCTTTTGCTGTCATGCCTGCTAAACAAGATCTAGCAGACGACAAAATGACATTGAAACTGAGAATGCCGCAACATCAATGTGGTGCATTTTGGCAGTAGAATCCTTGCTATGATTTTTTGATCACGTTGTCAGTCAACCCTCATTAGGTACAACAGTTTAAATGTAATATGGTGGTGGGCGAGGGCATATCTGCGTGGTATGCAAAGTGGACCTCACACTATATGAGAATTACTAGTTAATTACTGTTACTTTGAAGGCAACATCGCTGTCTAACAGCAGAGATAAATTTCGACATGAGGTTCAGTACTTGATATGCAGGGAGTAGCTGAACGTCTTATTTAATACTCGGTAACCAGTTGCTTGCAGTAAAAAGAAACGGACTTTGGATTTTTTCTCAAAGTACCTAGCGAGCGAAGGATTCTAACATTTCACCTGTATGTTACCTTTTTGGTTGATCGCGTGTACTGAAACTCGGCTTCAGATCATCTAAATCTCTGCAAGGTTTTCGCGTCAATCTGAGATCGCAAGGAATGCATTTGTAGTCCTTTTCTTTATCACAGCGCACCAAAATGCGCCTGTATTGCATCGTGGAATTATTTTGCGGTTCACTATCACGTCAACATTTCTCCTTGGTGCATGCGGTAGAATTTGGATTTGTTGCAACCTGGTTTGACTGGAGAGTGAGAATGTCTTCTGTGGAGCGTGAGAGAGAAACAGAAAGTAATTTAGTAAAACCAAACGTTGAGGGGTCGGCCAGCGGTAAGGTCTGTGGAGTGTGAGGAATTGTCTGCTTACGTTGGTGAACACCTAACCTTTGACTGATTCGTGGAGACGCCGGCCTCCTCATGAGGCATCTCCACAGAGGAAAGTCGGAGACATTTATACATTCTTTCTGAATCAACCTGTGAATCTGTCGGGCTTACATAGTTTGCTTTTGTGGTCCACAGTACCCAGATTCGAACTTGTACTTGGCGGCCGCGTTTTGATGGAGGCGATACGCAAAAGGCGCCCGTGTGCTGTGCGATGTCAGTGCACGATAAAGATCTCCAGGGGGTGGAAACTATTCCGGAGCTCACCACTACGGCACCTCTTTCTCTCTTTCATTTCCACCTTCCTTTCTTGCCTCACAGCACGGTTCAGCTACTCAACAAGACGTAGACAGTTACTTCTCCTTTCATTTCCTTATAACCAATCTGCTTTGTATAACCACTAGGCAGCCAGCTTTTTCTGCAAAATTTTCACTCTTCGGTCTTTTATTCTACTCGGACCACTTTGTCTGAAAAACTGACAAGTGGAGAAAAAAGGTCATAGACGGGCTAGTAGTTACATGCAGTACTGAAAAAAAAAAGGCTAAATGAGACTTACACTATATTTCTACAGGAAATTAGTTCAAATAACACTGAAAGACAGGAGCATTTGATTGGAAACCCAAGTTTAGTTGTCGATAAAAAGCGAAAAAGAAAAGCTTACGTCATCGGAGCGAACGACAGAACAATAGAAATTTCCCCCTTTTTTTTTCAAGGTGGATAAAGGGCAAGTCACGAGGCCGGATAAAGGAGCAGATCAAACCGCAAGAAATTGCCGCGATCAGGTGCTCACGGGTGGAAGTCGCGTGCGATGAAACAATTTCTCCGCATCATTATAACCAGGGCGCAGGTGGGCAGGCCGTGCGTGCAATTACTATTGGGCGCGCGAACGCCTCTTCCTGAGTGCTGTGAGCCTTCCTATGAGTAATATCGATCGAAAGCGTGAATAGCTGTCGGTGCGGAAGCCATGTGGTATCTCCGATTCCTAACTTTTCACTTCACACTTGGCTTTAAATGCTCCGATCACTTACAGGTTCCGCGTCTTCTCAGATGTTGCGTATCTTTGAAGAAATATCAAAGCTGTTGCGCGTCTCTGTAGCCCGTTTTATAGGACCTCAGGATCTACAGAGGGCAAAATGCTTGTCTATAACACGTTTTGGGCGTGTTTTGTTCAGAACACGCGGTATCAAGTAGAAACATTTGGTTAAAAATGGTCTGGATGTACGCATGTGCAGTTAAACTCATAGGATTTCATTGTCAACTTTTGCCTTGCTGGTAGCAGTGTCTTTGGGCTTTGGGAGCTGTGGAACACAGAGTTCAGTCGTTGTAGACACGTGTTTTTCTCTCTGTAGGAGGTGCTGTCAGGTCTCGAGCGTGCTCTTGAGCCTTTGTTCCATCAACCTCTAACCAGAACGTCGGGACGCTTCACCTGGGAAGAAATGCGCTGAGAGTGCTAACCTATAGAAACAAGCGGTTTCGAAGTACCTGATAAAAAACTATGACAGACACACCCTGCAAGAATTGAGGGAAAAGCTGAAAAAAACAGAGAAGTGCAAGTGATGGACCGCGGGTTTTTTCAGTGTTTCTTGTTCACCGTTCATCTTAGCAATGTTTGGTTTTCGCCTGAGCCTGTTTTCAGATTTTGCTGGATAGGGCCTCTCCTTGTTTTGCCATGAAGTGAAAAAGAAAAATATATCTTGTTTGTCGCGACTTTCCTGGTTTTTTTGGTATCTCCTGACACGTTTCAAAGAAAAAAGTGGTCCTTATCTAGCTTTCTACAAAGGGGTCTGGACTAGAAACTGTATAAATACGTTGTATCCCTTACTTCTGAAATAAAAGTTGTTAGTTCAGCGCTTCCGTCTACGTCATCCTTCTTCTACTTGTCCGTCGATTGATGAAAGGTCATGGAATCCCAACTAACCAAACAGCAAGTGTTACTCAGGCCCTCAAGACTCCGCCACCCACCAGAAAGAACCCCGTGAAGCAGCTAAACGAAAGCCACCTCCACCCTCTGAAAACCCATTTGAGAGTTCCGCTACCCACCCACACAGCTACCTCCAACCTCCACCCGCCTTCATGGTCCATAACACATTCAGCCGTCAACATCCTCTAGAAGCCTCCTCTTACCTGACTGCCCATGCAGAAGCGGGACGACACACTGACGGCGAAATAAAATTCAATAGCCCGATGGGAAGGCGACCAATGTAAAGCGAAAGAGAAAAGCCCCCCTGCAGTCGCGTCGTCTCCGCTCTGCTCGTAGGGTCATTTGTAAATTCAATTTTTTTGCCGCTATCCTATCTCATCCAAGTGTGCGATAATCTCTGCGCATATTAGAGTACTGCTCAAAACTTTAACTTTAAACAACGAAGTAATAATCGCAGGCTTCCTTTATGCAAGGATTGGTATCAGTAGGTGCCCTAGTATTAAAACATTGCAGCCTTTATAATCGATGCAAGCTTGGAACATTTCGCGGGAAATCCAAGCCGGTTATTTATGAGCCTCTAGCTCCCAAAATCCTCATATCCTGCAAATGCCATGGAAGCGAGGACGTCCAGCACAACACTGAAAGCTGCTCGAAAGGAGACTCCCGAGAGCATTTAGAAGCTCAGCGCTGCAGGCCAGGGCATAATGGATGGAGACGTATGGCCAAGCTGCAAGCAGGTGCGCTGCTTGCGGGATACTGTCGAGCCAACATGCACCGCTGAGTACTGGTGCCCGGGGACCGTGGCTGAAGAATTAGCCGACCGCCTATCGCTTGCCTATAGTCGAGGTATGCGCAGTTAGAAAACAAATTTCCTCGAAAAAAGAACAAAGCCGAATGGTACCCTTGGCCATACGTGATTTTGCCATCCCCGGAAACGCCGAAGATTACGCAGCATCCGCGGCACCCGCCGCCGCAGTTTATCACGTATATGAAATATTGCGATGTCCCATGATTAAAACGTCTGCTGTATTCGCCAGCGAGAGATTTATGCGAGCCTTGTACACGGACAGGTGCCAAAGAAGCCCGGTAGCGCAGGTAAGTGATATGCGAGACGGTTTAGCGCAAGGCTGCCGTAAAGCTTGTTTCGTCGAGAAAATAAAGTTGTTTAGAAAGGCGGTTTCTACAGGCGAAATTACACAAAACTAAAGAGTATCCCTTACCGAAAAAAGGCTGTGCTAAAAATGAGTTTCAAACACATTTATTATTTCGTATTTATTTTGCATTTTTTTCTCCCTATGCTTAAATTGCCATACGAATGCTTTCTAAGTATGCTTGGAGTATTAGTTTGAACATTCTTACAAATGCATCAAAACCGCACTTTCTGTCCGCTTAGTATATTTAGTATACAATAAAAGTATACTGAAAATGCACAATAAGTACATTAAAAATATGCTAGAAATACGCTTTAAATACGTTTAAAATATACTAAAAGTACACAATTAATACATAAAAACTATGATAAAAATATAGAATAAATACAATATAAGTATATTAAAATATAGATTAAATACATTACACTACATTAAAAATGCACTAAAAATATACAATTAATAGATTAAAAATATATTCGCTTCGCCTCGGATTACGAAATGTGTGCTAGTCGGATTCACCGGATAATACTGGTCAATGCTGTCAACAACAGAAGTAATGATTGAATTGGTTGCAGGCATCAGGAGACGGACAATCCCAGAGAAACGGCGTCGTCATCAAGGAGTCTATGCCAATGCAAGGTCACGTCACGGGACCTGAATGGGAAAGATGTCGCCACGCAGGAAACGCCGACGGAAAGTGACGTCAGCAAACAGGAACTGCTCCGACAAACCTAACACTTGGCTTATATATACCCCCGAAAGGAGACACAATATTTGCCCGGTGAGGCGCTTTTGTGCAAAGGCTATGGGCCCCCAAATTGTCGCACAAGTGTCGGAGTGGTCGCGTTCGAATCTGCGGTCTATCTAGAACCGAACTGTTAGTCGTAACTTGAGTCAGAAATCGGTCAGGAGTCGAACTGTCAACCAACAAACACAGGGGCGTCTATGGGAGCCGGTCGGCCTTGCCAGCCGGGGTCCTTTTCGCTGGCATGTTCGGGCCCAGAGGCGCGCATGGCGCCATTGCCGGTAGAATGCTATAACGCTGTCCACACGTAATTTAAATATGTGGTGACTGCCTTTCTGCCAGAAGATAACATAAACGAATGGGCGAAAAGGGAGAGTTTTCGCTGTTCCCGGAAACATTATTTCGAGCCCTAGATTGTTCCCCGGCAGCTTGAAGTGTGCTGCACATATGCTGACGCGGACTACCCATTTGTTAGAGTTGAAGTATACTGCGCACGAATTAATTTCGTATTTACGAACGTACACTTTAAATGCATTGCCAACATATCATTTCCCGAAACGTGATTTCGAGTACTAACTGTTCAACGGCAGCTTAAAGTGTACGTGCTGCAAATATGTTTACGCGGACAGCTCATTCGTTTGAATAGAAGTGTACTTTGGACGAATTAATGCCGTATTTACGAAAGTACACTTTCAATACATTGCCAACATGGAAAGTCGATCTCCCGAAATGCGATTTTGGAGCACTAGATTGCTCTACGGCAGCTAAAAGTGTTCATTTGTTCGTTGGGGTTTAACGTCCCGAAGCGACTCAGGCTATGAGGGACGCCGTAGTGAAAGGCTCCGGAAATTTCGACCACCTGAGGTTCTTTAACGTGCACTGACATCGCACAGTACACGGGCCTCGAGAATTTCGCCTTCATCGAAATTTGACCGCCGCAGCCGGGATCGAACTCGCGTCTTTCGGGTCAGCAGCCGAGCGCCATAACCACTGAGCCACCACGGCGGCTGCTTAAAGTGTGCTTCGAATTTGTTTAAAAGGATTGCCCGTTTGGTAAAATTGAAGTATTCTTGAGACGAATTAATTTCATATTTACGAAAGAACACTTTTTATATATTGACAAGATGCTAAAACCGCATTCATATTTTTTCACGTGTTTAAAAGTGCTCGAAACACGCTTTAAGTGACTTATACTTCAAATGCATGAATTTCATAATTACTAAAGTACACATTTAATATATTGACAAGATGCTAAAACCACATTCATCCTTTTCACTTGCTTGAAACGTGCTAGAAACATGCTATAAGTGACGTATACTTCGAATGCATTAATTTCATATTTACGAAAGTACACATTTAATATATTGACAAGATGCTAAAACCGCATTCATATTTTTCATGCATTTGAAACGTGCTCGAAACATGCTTTAAATAACGTATATTTTGAATGCATTAATTTCATTAAAAGCCGCGGCACGCGTGTATGTCAGGCAGCGTTTGGAAATGCCTTTAGCTGCATTGTATTACCTGCACGAGGACCATTCCATTTTAATTTATGGAACCAAGAGATGGACTAATGAAATAAATATGTTATTCAAGCATCTCCTCTCCTTGTTAAGTTCAGCGCCGCAGTATAATATATTTTTCATATTGTCATAGTGTTTCCATCGACCACCAATTTTATTCTCCAATCTTAAGAGCCCGTTCATTTGTGCTTCGTATCGTGGATTTTTTTTATTACTGACGCTGGCACTGTACTTATTTCCTTTATTGAGATTTAAGAGTTTTTTAAAGCTTATTGCATCAGGACAGAAAAGGGTATGTAATGATGGATGACGTCGATCTTCCACACTTTATATTAAAGTGCGAGAACAGGGCGGCTCTTAGCCATTTTTTGAAGAAGGCGGTTTCTAAAGGAGCAGGGTGGTGCAATGGGCACTATGCCCTGTACGAACTTGATGCCCAGAAGCGACCGTAATCCTCCTTCCCTACTTTCAGAATTTAAAACGAAGCCCGTTCAATTTTTGAGCGGGATTTCAGGTTTAATTTATTCACTTTGAGAAAAAAATATGTATTTATCATCGTTGCGGTTCTTGAAAAATTTTCTAAATTGAGGCCCGACGAATAGTTACGTTGCCGGATGCGCGTTATTAATTGACATCCCTGGTCATTTCTCTATGCGCAACATCTGTCAAGGAACAGGCATCGCGCACCAATGTCCTGAGCCTATTGCTGATCGAGCACAAGGCCAGGATCTTGTTCATGCCAAAGAGGAAGAAGCTAATTATGGCAACAAATTTGAGAGGACACTAAAGCAGCGCCTTAAGGGAATCACTCGTAAGCGTAATGGGTCAATTCCTATATATGCAGAAAGTCATTCGCTGCATAAAATTCATATATCCCGGCGAGTTCTCATACGCCTCCTGGCGCAGTGGTGCAGCGGTTAAGCGATGCGCCACAACCCTGCGATGGCAGGTGCTCCCAGCGGTGGGCCTTGTGCGGCCCAGGTTGCTCTCCCTGAGCGCCCAATCATGAATTTAACTGCCATCTGCCACAGCGGGCAGTTTGCTCACTATCCGGTGGACAGGTTGTGATGACGCTGCAAGGTCGTGGGACGTAGGTGGCGCACCTGCCTCCTAGGTTGCTCCCTGGCGACCATGCACTTGCCAGAACCATGCCCGTGATTTTTTGCTTAACGCTGACGCCGACAACGCTAAAGCTGGATTTTCTGGAGAACGGGGCCTTTAAGGCTATCTCAAAATACTGAAGGCTTGTGAACATCATGCGTGAGCTTCTGTCTAGCCTTCACACACCAGTGGCACGAAGTCCACTACAGGTCTCACACGTACTCAGCCCACTAATTACAGCTCTTCAATGCCAGGCACAATGTGTCCTCCAGCCTATAGTTCCGAAAAATTCAGGTTATATTAGGTTTTCATCCAGCTCGCCTGCTGCCAAGTGAAACAAATTTAATTGAATGTGGACCGTTCACTGTGCAAACACCCTGCGTTGGGCGTTCCAAGGATGGGTGCTGTGTCGCAGTTTAGCCTTAGCCGTCGGCGGTCCTCAAGGCGAGCAGGCACTCTCACAGTCCCCGCCGGAGGCGCGCTTCTGAGGCGGATTTGTATTTTGCAGCGCGCCTATCTTTGCCCATTGACCTTGCTCCTGCTCTCATTTCTCTTCTTGCTTTCCGTTTTACGCCCCACTCTTCCTTTTCTTTCATGTAGGGAAACAAACTTGAGCACCCTTATGGTTTCATTCCCTGCTTTCGTTTGCCTCTCTCGTTTCCCTGTCCCGTTCACGTTTCTTTTTTAATTCTTTGAGCACGGGGCAGCCATTGCGAGCTCAATTTTTGGCCTGCCAAGTCTCCCTGCTAACGCTAATGGTGCCAAGTTCTCCTCCCCTTATATCTGCACATTTGACAGCGGTCGTCCGACTACAGACACTTTTAGCATTGTGTGTACCGCCCAACTACCGCTTGCCACCTATACCCGCTGCCAGTATCAGTGCCTCGGCCAGCTCCAGCGTCAATGAGCACGCACAGATGTCGCCAGGGGCCGGCTCGCGATGCCCTATAGGGCTATCCATGCATGCGCTCTAAGTGGTAGCAGTGGCTGAACGCGCTATGCTAAAGATCTCTATTATACAGATCTAGAGCAGCGTTACACGGTCCTGTGGGGCCCCATTGCATGTCAGCACTTCCTGCAAGCGCTAACGGCGCATCGAGAGATGGTCAAGAGTAGCAAGGTGCTACCACAGAGTAGCCACTGCGTACAGATAGCTGAGCGTCGAATAAATGGATCATGGTTGCGGTAGTAACACTCAGAAAAAAGCATCGGCTTTCCACGAATTTTATATTGAATTTGCATTGCGTTTTAATCGAAACCCCAGACTCATAAAAATAATGCAGGAAAATTTAAAACAATACGAGCTTGGAAAAAACACTCATGATGGAAACGGGACTGAAGAAACTTTTTCACTAAAAATAATTGACGGCTGTGATATGGAAATAGGTGTGGCGCTCTAGAAAAAGAAGCTTGAAAAAAAATGTATACAAATGATTGTAAGGTAACATGAAAATGTCGCTTCAGAAAAACTTTTGCTTCATAAAATGTGCTACAAAATCTATCCCCTATTTTCTTTAGGACACGGGTCGGTCGAATGCACACCCTATTAAAATACTTTATGTGTGCGCGAGGTCTTTCTGTGCGTTTATCTACGTCATTATCCCCCTCATATGGAATCCCCAGGTAGATAGACTGCCAGGTTAAGTTATCTGGTCGTAACCTACTTAATATTTTTCTGCCCGCTGCTATCCTTTGTTCAAAAGGCTCCTCTCAATGAATGAGTGGAAGTAACTCAACTAGCTCGCTTCGAAAGCCGTTTCGGACATCACAACCGAGCACCGGCTTCTATGGTCCTGTTCAGTGTTTCATTTTACGGGCTTGAACGCACGGAAAGGGGTGGGGCGGCAGCAAACGCTAGCATATCTGTTCTTTTCTGGCCCCTGACCAGCGCTGTGTCGCCGCCCTGAGTGAGACTGGCGACACGTGTGTGAAACATTTCGTTAGAAAGAGCAAGCTTCAGACTCCATGGGCAGCAGAATGCTCTCGGAAGAGAACAGCAACAAATGCAGCCGTGGCACTGTTGAAACTATTCAGGTTTGAATCTTTGCCCGTTTGACGAATTAAAGCACCCGCCTCGCCTCACGCACAGAAAAGTTGCCACTCGTCAGGGAAACAACAAAATGTATTAGAAGAGCGCAAAGGGGGCGCTTCTCGTCGTGGGCGCGTGCGCGGCCATCGCGAGAGTTTAATTACTTCCCTTGCGAGCTACCATGGCCGACTGGCGCACACTCTGGTGCGTGCTCTGCCCCATTTCTCGCTCGAGTGCTGCTGGGACTTTCCTTGACTCGGACTTCCTGCATCGCGATTCACCCGGGGAGTTGTCGTTCAGTTTCTTTTTCTGTTTTTTGTTTGGCGGGAAAGATAGAAAGTGAAAGACTCGCCTCAATGCTTTGCACATCCCAGTGGCTTTTGTACGACACTCGGTAGAAAGCTAGCGCCTCCCACAAACCTATGCACACATCGCACTCATGGTTGTCTTTATTTAAACAAGCCGAGCGGTCTCTTTTTGAACGCACTTAATTTTCGCTGCTTAATGAAACATACTTAACTTTTGCTTTCCTGTGACATTGATAGCTTTACTGCGCTCCTTACCCTTACAGAACTATTGGTACTCAGGAAGCGGTCCGTTCTCTCCTTCCACGTATTTGAATTCCATTTTGATTTGATGGGTGTTCTCTAATTTATATAAACCGGAATCGAGGCGATCGTTTTCTGAAGACCAAGACGTTTTCTTTCTAGGGGTAGCGTTGCACTAACAATCCAAGCTGCGGCCAGCATTTAAAACGATGAACAGATATACTATAACTTACATTAGAGGCTGTGTTTGGGCACATGTGCGTTCATTTCTCATGCAGCATGCGAGGACAAAAGCATGTGTTGGCCTGGTTTTAAGCAAACGAGAACCAATTTCACCAACCAACCAGACCAAAATTGAGCCAACCAAAAAGAACAAACTGTGTTCTCAGTAAATTAGCTTGCACCTGGAGAGGGAAGCGAGAGATGTAGGGATCAAAGAAAGATGTAACTTTGATCTTGCGGTGGGAATTGTTCGAAATTAAAAAAAAATGGTATAACTCAAATGTACGGAAAGAGGTTTCAAAAAGAAATCTGTTTGGGAACCGCAGTTACTTACAGTAATTGCCTACAAGATTTGGTTATGCGGGCAATCGAAGTGGGAGATCTGAGTATCTAATCATAATATAGCTGCCTGAAGCTCAGCTTGTGCTTGCAGTGTGCATGACTTCATTGATGTTTTTTGGAAAGTCTCATCTTACGCAACGCGGGTAAATGCTTCCCCATATGTTTTATTTTTGCTTACGGTGGGTTCTTGTTCAAAGCGGGAAATAACTCACGGGCTGAGGTAGCGTTGAAATAACGAGCACTACCTTGAAATAACGTACGGGCTTTGGTCGCATTGAAAATTTTATTAACATGACCTGCAGCAAACCTGTTCGATTGATCATGCTACTCAGAACTATAGTGCGTTAACCAAGATTCGACAAGAAGAAATATTCTTGTGTTTTCATAGCTTGCATAGAGAGAGATAAGCATAGCAGTACCAGACATGAAAAGAATAGGCGTGGAATAATTGTTCTTTGTTGCTAGTCAGTTTGTTTTCTAAATCGCCAACGTGGGAGTTAATATGTTATTGATACGAATTTTTGCGCCGTTTCTCGTTGTTTATTCAATTGCGAATGTTGAAGCTCAAGGTAGTGCTCGTTTAGGAACACTTAAGGTGTAGACTTAGTTACCTCGCTGATTGGCGGCCAGGCCTCACTCATTCTGTTCTGGCCGCCTTCCTTGAGATTGATCTGTTCTGCCCTGCTTAGCTCGCCTGCTTGTCGCCTTCACATTTCCCGCAGACTGATTTGCCCCTGTCTGTAACCCCGACCTCCGAGTCACGAAAATCCTTTAGGTCGAGTCTCACGCTCTCTGATGTGACCATAAGCGGCTCACCTCCCTCAGTGGGGTTTTGTCGTCTGCTTCGCTCGAGACGCAACCTTTCTGTTTCGCGCACATATCCCTGCTCAATATCCCCGAGGGGAAGCGCTCGTCACTAAAGCTCGTCACCAAGGCTGGCTCGAGGAAGCCGCTCATTTCCGGTATTCAGGCGACATTGCGGCAGGCGCCGAGCGTGAACATGTGTAGATTACATTTATTTTGTTTGAAAGCCTATGACGCAGTTCATAACCATGCGTAACACTTATTTCACACTGCACTGCGTTACGCACAGCCCCATTCTTCAAAAATGAATACTTCATCTGATCGTTGAATATTAGATGCTCGATGCCATGTCACCATGGTTCCAGCGATGAACAGCTAAATTGCGTGAGAACTGTAACGAGAATTATCTCCGCTATTTCGCTCGCTAATGATTGTATCCAAACGAAATCGTTCAAGGGCATCCTTTACCTCATTCAGGACACTGTTAAAATGATGAATGCGCATAAAGTGCATTTGAACAACTGTCTCAGTCTATACTAACGGGGTTTCTTCTTCAACGATTTAAGGGCCTGTAGTAGCTTCTTGACGCAGCTTTTTGACTGCACAGATGAAAGCAGTAACAGGGCGGCACGCTGCTCGCCCTAGTTGCAGCTCACTCGCATGCTGAGAACTCATCAGGTAGTAAAGCACGAGTGACTTAAGGGTAAAATATCTGGCGCGAGTGCTGCTTTCTAGAAACTTTCGAAGTTTTACAGTTGAGGTTGAGGTTGAGGTGTTGAATGCTACAAGTGGGGTTAGCCTTGCTTTATCTGCCGGCAATTGCTCCACCGCAGCGTCCCTTCGATATCAACAATGCCGCATCTACCCCGCTAAGCGCAGTCTCTTATAATAGCACACATTCTCTCCCGCAGTCACCATCTATGCACACAATCAATCCACACAGTTCACATCACAGTCCACTCCAGAAGTCACCATCTATGCACATATTCAGTCACAGTAGTACATAGGCCATTGTAGTGCCACACTCCATACACACATTCACTCATGGTATAAAGTAGTCCACTCCGGAAGACACCATCTACGCACACATTCAATCACAGTAGGCCATAGTCCGTTCCTGCTGTCACCATTTAAAAACAAGATCCGTGCTCTGCAGAAATGTTAAAAGAAGGAGTGCAGCCTCCCTTCTGCATGTCTGGTTTCCACTCGGATAGACAATGTCCTGCGCTGTGCTGTGACGGGCTCCTGTCTTCTTGAAGGAAGTTTTACACTCCACTCCAATTGGCGTAATTTGTAAACATTTAGGTTTCTGTTTTTGACAACGTAATTTAGAAATTTAAACTCATTTGCCTCAGCAAGACCTACGGCTGCAGCGCACATTTGAAAGTTGACATCCCATTTGACTGGCAGAGTTGAGCGCTTAAAGAACTTGGTTGAACGCTGATCTCTCACGAGCCCATCAACGAAGTTTTATTCTTGACAGCAGACGAATAACCTTAGGATGACAGTTGCGTCGATTAAAATTTATGAAGACCGGCGAGGCGTGGCCGTATCAGAACAGTAAGCATCGGCTATACGCGCACAATGGCGTTATTTTCGCTGCATCCGCTCTTAACAGACTAAGTATGCTCTAATATAGAAAACATTTTACTAAATTGTCATCTGTCTCAAAACTATTATCAGAGGCTGTAAAAAAATGGCGAGCTCTGAAATATATTTCGTTGGCATCGAAGGGTTCACCTTTTATAACAAACTCCTAACCGACGGTATGGGCGCTGGCGCAAATGGGAGCAACATAAAGTTGCGCCCATGCGCGGATAAGGAGCTGGCCTTTTGCCTTAGAGCCGCGCGAACATTCTTCATGAGATGTCTAATGACAGATAAGCTCAGTCATTGGTAGGGCCTTCAAAATCTCAGAACATTGTACACCGTTCCCGAACGACTGTTCAAAAAGTGCGAAACAATGTGAATGAGGGTAGGAACGCAATTTTTAAAGATGCTCACTTTCTCTCTCTCTCTCAGCCATAGTATAGTTCTTGGCGTCAAAAAAGCTAATGACAAAATGTCTAATGACAAACATGATTGCAGAAATTTTGTTCTGGTAGTGTACCGCAGCCTAGCTGAAGCTTTAGGGCAGGCAAATCGAATGAATTAAAAGTAATTTCTCTTTATTGCTTTCTTATTGGCTGAAAAATGTCCGCTTAATGTCCGCTTAGTGACCCTCAGCTATAGTGCTTTGGTTTAACTATCCAAGCTGATGCCGATTTTCAGGGTTCAGGGGAAATGTGACGAGGAAGAGAATCTATTCTAACCACGAAGTAAAAATTTAACGCTAATGGTTCCAAGCAGCTGACCGCAATTTATAATTAACTTTCATATAATATTAGACAAAGAAGGGCGCATATGCAAGAAGTCAAGAATGAGTTAAACCACCGAAACTATAAATAAATGTGTTTCAATTGTAATTGGGATGAAAGTGAAAAATTATAACGGTAAAAATGTTTACATGAAAGATGATTTCACAGTACCGTTCCACAAAAATACAAGAAACACAAATACACTACACTGTGCAATACAGAGGATTAGGCAACAACCTCCGTAGCTTAGTTGGTAAAGTCTCGCACGCGACATGGGGAATACTTCGGTTCGCATTCCACCAGCGGCTTCAGATTATCCTTTCTTCTACTTTCCGGAAAATTATCTACCAACAAAAAGTGACTACTGTAGTCATTTCCGACTACTGCAAACACCACCATTAAAGAAAACATTCTCAATATACTTTGCACGGTTTCACTGATAGTTCACTTTTTTCATATCTGTGTCATAAACATTCCTCATTTCCCTGTCTTTAGCTGCTCAGTGATTGACATGCATGAATAAATGTATAAAAACACTTCCTCAAAAGCATCACGCTTGAAAATGCAGCCTACAAAACAAGTTAGCGCGATTATATCGTTAGATAACGGAGTGAGAGCGGGTATATAGTGAGTATGAACGATAACATCTCCGCTGAAAGTCCACCTGGTTGGGTTTGAAATATAAGCGAGTTGATAAATCCTGACGCCAGCCAATAAAAATTAGCAGCCCAACGTTTCGGGACGGACTCGGTCCCTTCATCAGAAGTGGCTTAGAGATGAGCCAGCGGCAGCAAGTAGCGGCCTTTGTTTCCCATTTGCTACCACGTGCCAACAAAGGGGAACTTGGACGCAAGCCGCGCTGATTAACTCACTTTTTTTTCTTAATTATCATTCATGATTATTTTTTGGAGCAGGCTACGGAATGCGTGTACAGCGGATATAGCACGCAGCTCAGTAACACCCTCCACCATGTTAATGCAACAGCCAGATTCCAGACGTGCGCCTCAGTCTTGTTCCTTCATAGAACCCCATGCTACATGTTAACAGTCGAAATCACCGGTAATAGCAGCAAGAAAACTATGCATCCCGTGCACAATATTGCTGTCACTGCTGTAGCATGTGTTGGTACCAGCAACAGCACCCTTAGACAATGTACTCAAATGGCCTGTAGCCAGCCATTTGAGAATAATACGTAACGTGAAATTTAGCGCGTGAGTGGCCCGTGTGCTAATTTTTACTACTCTATGAGGACCGTCCACCCCCCTCTCCTTCAGACCATTCTTCCTTTATATTCATGCGGCTTCGTCTTTCGCACACAAGCCATGAGCCTTCGTTGAGTAACAAGCTCTCGACAGCCAGCTCCTCCACTCTCGACAACGGCTTTCCATACGGGACTCGTTTTAATGGAGTATGGCAGCTCTGTCGCTGTCTCCGCCTTCCCCGCAGTTTCCGTCTAAGGGCCGCATCTTGCTCAATAGCGCCCACACGGAATGAGCCATTAGGGGTTCCAGGAGTAGCCGTAAATCCTGCCATAGTCTGCACTCAAAAGCGGGCTAGACTTGACTGTCCGCATTTGAGGGAGCAATGGCCGCTTGCGACGCTCGACGTTACGCCACCACGTTTTGCAACCCGGGGAAAAGACATCCGCTCAAGAGCTTACACTGCAACTAAGCATTGAAGGAAACTCGACAGCTCGATGAAAGTTGAAAGCAAGAAACAATCGCACCGTATTCGCTCCGCTTATATCTGACTATAGGAGATCCTTCTCAGGAAAATCAGCGCAAGTATTCGACGTCACGAAAAAAACTTAAGCGCATTGGGCAATCGCCGAACCTGAAATCTACTGAACAAAACATGTTACGGAGCTAATTGGTGGTGCATTGTTTTCTAGAAAAAGTAGTCCAGCGTCCGTGCTGTCAAGTTCTTTCTGTGTGCTCGTCTTAAAAGGTCGTGCTGGATTAATTTCTCAATGATAATAATAATAATAATTGGTTTTGGGGGAAAGGAAATGGCGCTGTATCTGTCTCATATATCTTGGGACACCTGAACTGCGTCGTCAGGGAAGGGATAAAGGAGGGAGTGAAAGAAGAAAGGACGAAGAGGTGCCGTAGTGGAGTGCTCCGGCATAATTTCGACCACCTGGGGAACTTTAACGTGCACTGACATCGCACAGCACACGGGCGCCTTAGCGTTTTTCCTCCATAAAAACGCAGCCGCCGCGGTCGGGTTCGAACCCGGAATTATTTTGTCAAGAAAATAAAATCCACTACGCCGACAGATGAAACGCGAAAATGCTATAAATGACTCCATTGAAAGAAAAAAAATTAGCAAACTAGATGAGATATTCGATCATCTCATTTCTGCTGCGGAACGATTCATCATTATGACACCGGCGTTCTTAGTTTTTTTTTATAGTTGAAGTGACCTAACTCCGCATAAGTACTGCTGTGTATACTTCATGTCTGAAGTTTCAAGCCCAGGAGTTAGCGCGTAGACTAACCTGTTACCAGAATGCACGCATGCTTTGACGTGTCTCGTTGCTATGTGCAGAGGCAGAAATGCCAGTCAAAAAAGCTGAATGGACTGCCGGTAGACTGCATATAACTTATCGCCGATCATGGTGCAAACCTTAAATGCCCCTAAAGAATGAACAAGAAAATAATAATTGGTTCCTGGGGAAAGGAAATGGCGCAGTATCTGTCTCATATATCGTTGGACACCTGAACCGCGCCGTAAGAGAAGGGATAAAGGAGGGAGTGAAAGAAGAAAGGAAGAAGAGGTGCCAAAGTGGAGGGCTCCGGTATAATTTCGACCACCTGGGGATCTTTAACGTGCACTGACATCGCTCAGCACACGGGCGCCTCAGCGTTTTGCCTCCATAAAAACGCAGCCGCCGCGGTCGGGTTCGAACCTGGGAACTCCGGATCAGTAGTCGAGCGCCCTAACCACTGAGCCACCGTGGCGGGGCTCACACTCGTTGTGCAAGGAGGGGTTCAGAGCGGCGAGGAGTCGCTTGTACTTGCCTGGTGCCAAAAATTTGCATCTGATATTAGAAAAATATTTTTCTATACTGCAAAAAATCAGCACACATCTGTAACTATGTATTTATTAACATACGCGCACCCATGTGGGCTCGTTTCTATTTTTGCAAGTATTGTTTCAATGCTCTAGATAACACGACTGGCAAACAGGTGATCTGGCAACCTCGAACTGTTCGCCTTGCAGCGGCAGCAATGAACGCTCGCGCATCACTGTCGGTGATAAGTACGGTTATAGTACTGGCACACATCACTTATGCTCTACCTTGGCCGCACCGAACACGGATCTGGCGTAGTAATCGAACATGCTGTCTACGGATACAAATCATAGCATAAAGGAATCGGCCATTTAGGCCGAAGCAATTCAACTGCGGAAGCGCAGATGAGTTGTGTAGTGAAGCATGCTTTGAGGTAAAGTAGCCAAGTAAGGAATAATGAAATTAGTTTTGCGCTTACCTCAAGGAAGGACGGATCCAGGGGAGGCTCACTAAAGAATACTTCGTGATCCGCATTTAAAAACTGAGCGAAGAGGGTCTCTTAAGGCATCATTCTCAATGAGAAAAAGAGAGTTTTTAAATCTTGTCCCAGGAGTAACAAAGAAATTTAAAGTATTTGCTAACGTTTTTTGAATACATTATAGTATATTTTTGATGGAAATATCTTCAAAATGCTCTTGAGATGTGCTCGAAGTTTGCTGCGTTCATGTTTGACGACATGAAGAGGGAGCGGATTAATGATGTTCGCTCTGGTAAGGAATAAAATATTTCCTACTATCGTCATTACCTAATTGTCATCAACGACCACGTTAAGTGAGCTGCGCAGAAATGCTGCTCTTACCAATCTCCAAATAGCCCTGTTCAGCGCTAGGTGTGGCAGCCTTACCTACTTCAAAGTGCTCAATATCGCCAGGTAGAGGAGACGACAGCATGAGTGCTGAATTTTATGGCGGACAAAAAGTCTGGCGAAAAACATTATGTTTATTGGTGTAACCTGTGCCAGAGCACTGTGCTGTCGTCGAAGGTCGGCATATATCCGTCGATAACGCTCTCGCTCACTTTGAGGATGACAAACCATCGATATAGAACGGCTACAACAGCTACGACAAAAATTGGAGGACGATTACGCTTCGCCTTTAAGAATGGAACGCGACAGCATGTTGCAGCATTGCCAGGGAGTCCACGGAACGCCGTTGCCCGTTGAACGCGACACCGTGTTGCAGCACTGCCAGGGAGTCCACGGAACGCCATCGCCCGTTCGGCGCGACGCCTTGCCCGTTAGAAAAATCGCTCTGCTATGTACGGTGAAACGGACGCGCGGAACGGCAAACCACGTAGAAGCACTGCCAGGCGCCTTGCGGAAACGCGCGGGGCTCAAGTTGCAGTTGTGGTTCATCGGCACATCGTTTAATAACTGGACGCCCCACTCCAGTTGTAGCCAACACAGTGCTGTGTGCGTGTGTTTTAATTCCTCCAACATGAACTAATCACGCGCACAACGTGGACACATCTCTAATTCTGTAAATAGTTTGCATCTACTACTCCTCCCCTATCCTCTCTTTATGTCCCCTCACCTCTTTCATTTCATTTTTCCATTCTGCCTGCTATCCTTTATTTCCGCTGCCCGAGCTCAGGTGCTTCAGTATCGATGGCATATGAAGGGGCTATGAAAAATCTTTTACTTCGTTTTACTATATTAAAAAAAACACTTCCTCGACAAACCCGATGCCACGAATGCCAGCATAGCTTCCGCGTCGAACGAACGGACAGCAAGCCGCAAACTTCGTGGTGAACGCGCTTTGGATGTGCGCTGCATTGTTCGCCGCTCACCGCGTGATTCCCGCGTTCCCGCACGGCCCCACTGCGCCCGAACGAGAGATATGATAGTCGAGTCACTTCCTTTTCTTAAGATCAATTTTAATTTCATTTTCCTTTCCTTACGGCATGGTTCGTGCTTCCACAGAGATATATGAGACAGACCGCACTTCCTTTCCATGAAACCAATTTTCATTTGTTTTTCCTTCCCTTGCGGTGCGCTCCGGGTTGTCACACCGAAATATGTGACAAGCGTCCCTTCCTTTCCTTGAGCTAGTGTTCTGTATATGGTCCCATAGAGAGCATATACAGAAGGCTACCTTGCGCTGCCGTCGCCAGGCATCTGTTGGGGCAGTGGCGTACATTGCGAGGAGGAGGAGGGGGGTATTTTCGCTCACGGCCGAAGCCGACGACACCGGCTTTATTGGCACACGAGCTCCTTAATGCGGTCTTATTAATATGAAGCATGGTATAAATAGTTGCACGCAGCTTCAATTGTTCTAGAGAAATCTGGGCGCCTCTGCGAGACGAACATTATCACAAGGCTGAATGCCGGCGGCTTTGCACCAAAAACACATAACAAAAATGGTGTCCACCAGTAAAAAACAGCGTTTTCGCACAACATTTCGTGCTTGATAAGGCTAAACCGCCGCCATTTTTTTTTTCTGCTTCACTTAGATAGGATAACATCTTTGTGCATTGCATGAAATGAAATGCGAGGATTTGCAGTCGTCAAGGTAGGACTTATTTAGGGGAGCTGCAGAAGCGGCGTTGACAAAATTATGCAGTGAACTTGCGCGGGTTTTCTCATACGACATCAAGGCACAAGGGGCGTTAGGTTGGTTCCAAATGCAGTGCATCGGGCAGCCTTCTCTCACATTCGCATCTATGAGGGCACTCACCGCTTGACCCAGGATGTTAAGACAATACTTTGAAAGAACTGCTTGAAACGCAGTATCAGTGCGAAGAATGACGATAATGTTAATTTTATAAATAACAGATAACTTACCGAAGTAGGTAATGCTTTTAAAGCTAAGCAACTTAACCCGAAGTAGAACCATTGTAGCCACCCAAAGTGAAGCCACTTGCTTTTGGACGTGTCTTGAGGAAACTGAAAAAAAAAAAGATGTCGTCGGATGTAACGCTTGGTTTTACTTCCTGAAAATGACGACCTTATTCGTGATATGTAGGATGATTTGAAACGATAGCTGTGGAAACTCGTCCGGAGTTTCGCTGTTCTAATGGGATTCATCGATCACTCTAAAACATGTCATTGTGCACTAGTCGCTCTCTAGTTTTTGTCATTATATCCTAGTCCAGTCTGGTAAGCTCTGCGCATATATTTGTTTTATCAGATGTCAGTGTCTTTTATCTGTGTTTTATCTTTTCTTTTGCGCCCAAGATGTGCCCTCACAAGTTAGATTTGGGAGGGTGCATTTGTTGGACGTATACTCTTTATTCCAAGCACATCCTGGCAAGTTCGCAACTTGCGGTTGTCTATCGATTGCTCTCCAAACAAATTTATGCCGTTCTTAGGAGTGGTGTCACTGCTGTACTACTATTTTCATCTTTTCATTGCGCGAAATATCTCCAGGCTATTAGCAACAATGAAAGGATGAACTGAAATATGAGCTTTTCTTGGTCAGCCACCTTCCTTGGCATATTTTACAATAGCATATTTCAACATAGCAAATCGCAGTCTGTATGCATGTAATGAATGTCTGATGCTTGCGTAATCAGGGCAAGTTTCTCCGGTTGCTTTCTACTCTATGAGCACCGCCACATTTGTTCTCATTTTGGAAGCATGCTCGTTCCGCATGCATGCGCCTTCGTCCTTCCCTGGCCATCTTGCGTTTCGTTTTTTTTTGTATCTTTTTATGTTCACCACAGGCAGCGTGGCTGTGTTGCGAAAAACCCTATCGGGAGTCCCTGAAGTCTCCAGGAGTGCCTTAAATGAGTGCTGTAAACCTGTGTGTGTCGTTCCTTCGTTCATTCCCGCTCTTTCTGCTCGTATGCCAATGACTCCTACTGAGGTTTTGTCGTTATCTCAAGTTCTTCTCGACCTCTCGGCTTCTCAGTGCACATCGCACTATCGATACCAAGCACTCGTGCCGGCTGGTCGGGAGAGTTTCGAGGCTCAACGAAACTACCCTGCTACTATGCACTCTTGAGGAAGCAATGGAAGAAAACGCCTCTCGGCTTTCAGACGTCATCTTCGCTAAACGGCTCCATTCGAGCGCTGTATATGTAATTGGGAGGGCAGTGACAGAAAAAAAGGATGCCACACTCTGAAAAATTAAGAAAATACGTACGAACATAGACTTAGGATGCATCGTCCATGAGGCATTTAATTACGAATGAATCACGATTTCTTATTCACGGTAATAAAAAAACTAAATGTGATAGAATTAAACAAAAAAGAAATGTGTTAAAAATAACCGGAATTTAATCATTGCCTTGAAAAATTTCTTTTATCACCGCTAAACAAATGTTGTTCAGCAGCCTTCTTCCTGCAAAAAAGAATATTTTGCAAGATTTCCTGAAAAAACTTGAGGGTAAATGCTAATCGTTTTTTTCTTCACAATTCACTTTCTGATACTTTGTTGAAAATATTAATAATAATAGTTGGTTTTTGGGGAAAGGAAGTCGCGCAGTATATATCTCAAATGTCGTTGGACACCTGAACCGCGCCGTAAGGGAAGGTATAAAGGAGGGAGTGAAAGAAGAAAGGAAGTAAGAAGTGCTGTAGTGGAGGGATCCGGAATAATTTTGACCGCCTGGGGATCTTTAACATGCACTGACATCGCACAGCACGCGGGCGCCTTAGCGTTTTTCCTCCATAAAAACGCAGCCGCCGCGGTCGGGTTCGAACCCGGGAACTCCGCATCAGTAGTCGAGCGCCCTAACCACGGAGCCATTGCGGCGGGCGTTGAAAATATTGAGAAATTTGTTTACTGCTGCCTTCTCTTCCTTCGAACTCACAATACAAGAGCAAGGTATACGCTTGTCTGACAAACTGCCTGGCACATTCCGGGAGGGTGCTTTGGGTGAGGAAAAGCTGGAAAAAACTTATTGTTATATTGACCAAAAGGCTGCCGTGGTGGCTGAGTATGGTGCTCGGCTGCTGGCCCGAAAGACGCGGGATCGATGCCGTTCGCGGGTTCGAATTTCAACGGAGGCGGAATTCTAGAGGCCCGTGTACTGTGCGATGTGAGTGCCCGTCAAAGAACCCCAGGTGGTCGAAATTTGCAGTGCCCTTCACTACGGCGTCCCTCATAGCCTGAGTCGTTTTGGGACGTTAAAGACCCATAAATGAAATCAAATATACTGACCAAATCTTCAAACAGGCACGGCAGTAACAGCTGGGCATGTTCAGATAAGAACGGTAATCGAGGTCCCATGACCATTTTTTGTTTTCAATGAAATTTTTATATGTGATAGGTAAATGTGTCCACACAAAGGAATGTACCTTAGTTTTGCAAGAAACTGCGTAGTTTTTTCGGAAAAAAATCGTATGTCACAAGATGTGGAGAATGTCGTTTTTGCCACTTCGCAAAGTTGCAAGTTTGGAGCATCACTGCATGCACAATACATTTTTTCCGCACATCAGTATTTTTTCAGTACCTTTTTGCAACTTGTGCTATGCGAAAAAAGAAAAAAAAACGTTTTCTTGCTGTTATAATCTTTTGAGTAAAAAATCGCAAACTTCGCTTCCGGAGCTATGCGGTGATAATAATAATAATTGGTTTTCGGCGGAAAGGAAATGGCGCAGTATCTGTCTCATATATCGTTGGACACCTGAACCGCGCCGTAAGGGAAGGGATAAAGGAGGAAGTGAAAGAAGAAAGGAAGAAGAGGTGCCGTAGTGGAGGGCTCCGGAATAATTTCGACCACCTGGGGATCTTCGTGCACTGACATCGCACAGCACACGGGCGCCTTAGCGTTTTTCCTCCATAGAAACGCAGCCGCCGCGGTCGGGTTCGAACCTGGGAACTCCGGATCAGTAGTCGAGCGCCCTAACCACTGAGCCACCGCGGCGGGGGGAGCTATGCGGTGCAAAAAAGGAACTTTTCAGGGCAGTCTTAGGGCAAGATGCGTTAAAATCTCGCCACTGAATCTTTTTCTCAGTATTTTTCAGCTACTTTTGCTCACTTCAGAGAGGTTTTGTAGCTCTACAATTGACAGATATATTTCAATATGGCCTCAAAATTGGCCGCAGTTCAAGAACGTCAAAAAGGTGACAAATTTTATTTTGATTTAAAAAAAAACATCATCACCAAATTTCATTAAAATTTGCCTGAATAATCCTCAATGCTTTATAATTTGAAGGCATCAAAAAGTGTTGCATTATATTGTTTTACAGTATGAAAATAAATACAAAACCGACTTCATGATTTCAATCCCTACGAGTGCTCAGTATTCCCTCTTAGGATGCGCAATCGTCAGAAGCTGGATTTAGTATTGGTTTTTTGTGGATAAATTTTAAAGGCTACAGTTGCTGAGTTTATAAGTGCAATTTTTAAGTGTTTTTTTTTCTCTTACAATCAAAGGTGTAAAGCTCCTATTCGCTTTCGTACTGTTCTAACAGTGGGACCTAAATTACTGTAGGCATATTTTAGCACGTTTTTTTGGAGTGACGCGGGTGTAGGGGTAGTTTATTGAAACAATTAATCCACCCGTCGCTACTCTCAAGATACCTTTAACCACTGCCTTTAACTGCTACCGCCGCTCCAGGGATGAACCGCGCTTGGCAGCCGCTCCTATAGCTAGGTATGTAGGAAAATTTCCCTGCAAAGACGCTACCCCATACCGTTGCACGAATGTGCAGGAAAACTTTCTTGAAGGTAAAGGGTTCTAATTTTTGAATTTTTCTTCTATCCTCTCCTCAAGAGTACCACTGTGTACCACTCTGGGGTTATGGTCAATGCGACAGTTACTCTTGAATAACAGACTTGCAAAGTGATTCGTCCTAAATTACTTTTTCTCTTACATTGTGTTTATGGGAAACTAACCAAAAGCTACCGATCGCCTGGCAGTTATGCCTCAGCCTTCGACCGAGATAGCCCTGGTGAGCGGATGTTGTTCGGATCTCGAGTTTCGCGAGTCGTTTTCCAGGCCTGGTAGACCCGGTGGGGTCGTTTTCTGTACTCACGTGTTTTCTCTGCGCTGAAGGGCTCCCTCTACAAGCGTACTTGGTATCTAAGCCTCAGCTCGTACGCCAGACCAAAACGCCATCAGCGTCGACGGTGGGCAGCCTGTGTTAAAAATCCATCCATCTGTCCCTCTCCTTTTATGGAAAAGTAGCCCTGGGCCCTGCATCCGTCACCTGCTCCTCTGTCCCGCGATAATCTTCGGAAGCGTTGAGCTTTTGCATTCATGAAGAGATTTCCGCGGCGAACGTTTTGTGCCGGCTTCTCAGAAAGGCACAAACAGAGAATCGAAAAAGGACGTAATTTGCGCAGTGTAAAGAGACTCAATGTCGCTGCTCTCAAAAAGGTCCTACTTCCCGAAGAAGCTCTCAGAGTACGAGAAAGTGACTTCATCTGTCAGAACTGTTACCGTCGGTTCAAGGAAGACATAGATAATATGCAGACAGAGTCAATCGAAACATTCCAAGAATTCCGCCCTGGGGAAGAAATCGTAGAAAATTTAAACTCAAGTGTCAGCCTTACCTCCGAAATCTCGCCCCTAAAGCCACCGAGCGCTCTAAAAAAATGCCTCAGACTTTCCTGTGCAAAGAGAAAGCAGGAACAGGTGGCAAGAGCTACGGTGACGAAAATCTGATCGGGGATACAGGCAGCATATAATGTCCCAGAGACTTCGCGTGCGTCAGAAGAAAAGTGTGCGCAATGCAGCAGCTGGGAAGACAACCTACATGCTGCCTACAATAGGTGTACATCCTTTCAAGAGTGTTGCCAGCTGCTGAGACTATTACCACGCAACCTGACCGTGAAATATGTGGAGGAAGTTATTCCAGAGGCAACGAGGTACGTTATCCGAAAATCGAAGAAGATGGTGGATGAAGAAGGCGTATGGTCAACACAGCAGAGATATACAAGATGTAAACTACAACAAGAAGACATTACCACCGTTTTAGAATATTACACCATAGATGAACTCGATTGCTCTAGACCGACTACGAACAAGAAGGACGTTGTGAGAATCGAAAAGGAGGGTGAGAAAGAATGGATACCTAAATGCTTCATGGCGCGGTCCTTGCGAGAAGCATTCAGGCTCTACAAGCAAGCTCACCCTGCCTCCCAGGTTGGCCTCACAAAATTCATATCCTTGCCTCCTGAGTTGGTGAAAGGCTCGCCACAGCGCCAAGTGTGTGTTTGCGTATGCTGTGGAAACTTTCAGTTGTGCCTCGTGGGACTGCAGAACGCGTCCGGAAGGTCGCTTTCTCCCGAGGATATGCAGAGTCTCTACGTATACCAAGAACCTACTGTGTCATGTTTCCTGAGGAATTGTGAGCACTGTCCACAATATAGCATTTTCACTTCGGAAAATTTTGAAATGAGCAGCAAGGACGAGGTGTTGATTGCTACATGGGAATACGGTGAGCTAGTTAAAAAAACTTTGACCGCTTCATCATTTATGAGAGAATTTCTAAGAAAGACCATGAAATGGATTCCACGCAACTATATTAGATCTGTGCAAGCAAGAGCAATACATGAAGAAAAACACAGATGCAAGAGAGGTGTAATTGTTTTGCATTTTGATTTCGCCGAAAACTGGACATTTGTGCTACCAGACGCAGCACAAGCGTATCACTGGCAAAAAAGCAGGTCACCGTGTTTACCTGCGTTGTCACGTCAAGAAAATCGACTCGGAACTACGCCGTTATTTCTGACGATATGTCTCATGATTCAGCTCATGCACGCTTGGCTCTGTCGAAAATCAAAGCACACCTCGAAGACAATGCGCCAATCTACACCAAGATAACATATGTGAGCGACGCGGCTCCCGCTCACTTCAAACATAAATATAAGTTTCATGAGCTACAAAGCAGTGAATGTCAAGAGCCCAAATGGATGTTTTCGGCCACTGGACACGGCAAAAATGCTTGCGACGGCATTGGTGGGCTTGTGAAACATCAAGCATCACACCACAACTTGCGGAAGCCTGCAAGTGAGGCCATACAAACAGCCAGCGGCTTCGTAGACGCAATTCAAGGAACGCTAAAGAACATCACCATTCTGGAGATCCCACAGAGGGAGCTTGCAGACTTTCGCGAAATTAAGAAGGAAGAATCGAAAATGGCAAAGAAAGTGCCTGGAGTTCAGACGCTCTATATGTGGAAGTATGTTCAAACAAAGGAAGGCAGTGCATCCTACGTGGCCTCCATTGTTGCTTCGGAATGGAAGAGACTGTGATCTGGTTTGTGCTTCGTGCTCGACAATATACTGTTGCCGTTTATTCTGTTACTACTTTCTGAATTACAATCTGCACATAAAGCGGCATATCATTTGTAAATTGCGTCCTGATTAAAACTCCTTCTGATTAAAAACCTTGCAGATAAATTGTTCCTCTCAGAAGACGACGTTCTGTCTCCTGACAGTGCCCTGTAGAACCATTGAACACAGAGGTAAACAGATGCAGGTACGGAAACGTCGGCTTCAGAAAGACATTAATATTAATTTTTATATATAAAATTTTTTCTAAGAACCGAGAAATGATCTAATATTTTTAAAGAATCGATTACATACCAATGTACCTTACGATGATAAATTAGAGAATACAAAAGAAAGTTTGACCGCCACCAGCCAGTTCTTGAGACATCAGGAAAATAGCGACTTTATTCCCATTTTGATGGATTAAGAACGCCGCTAACAAGCGAGTAGAAGCTGTACAAACATTCAGGATTATTCGCATATTGTGGTAAATGAAATTTAACCACGTTCAATGAGTGCTAAATTAAATTTCTGACAGTTACTATTTCTAAGAGGCAGTAATAAGCAATTCTAGGTAACAAAAACATGAACTCAGTTTTGTATTTATTTTCATACTTCAAAACAATATATTGCAACACTTCTTTGGCGCCTTCAATTTATCAAGAATTGAGGATTATTCAGGCAAATTTGAATAAAATTCGATGATGATGATTTTTTTTAAAAATCCAGGTCAAAGTTGTCAATTTTTTGACGTTTTTGAACTTTTACCAATTTTGAGGCCATATTGAAAAATATCTGTCAATTATAGAGCTACAAAACTTGCGTGAAGTGAGCAAAAGTAGCTGAAAAATACTGAAAAAAAGATTTAGTCGGAAGATCTTAACGCATCGTGCCCTAAGGCTGCCCTGAAAAGTGCCTTTTTTTCCAGCGCACAGCTCCGGAAGCGAAGTTTGTGATTTTTTACTCAGAAGATTAACACAGCAAGAAAACGTTTTTTTAATCTTTCGCATAGAACAAGTTGCAAAGAGATACTGAAAAAATACTGATGTGCGGAAAAAATTTATTGTGCATGCAGTGATGCTCCAAATTTGCAACATTGCGAAGTGGCAAAAACGACATTCTCCACCTCTTGTGACATACGATTTTCAAAGGACCTCGACTACCGTTCTTATCTGAACATGCCCAGCTTAGCATGTCAGTAGAAATTCAACTTTTTGAATTATTTATGTGTTGAGGGTAGGCTAAAGAAATGGAGCAGCCATTCCGCCTCTAGGCGTGCAAATCAGGTAGCCTACAATAACTGTGCAGTTATTGAAATTCTGTGGTGTTGATCCAACACGACAGTAACGAAACTGAGATAAATAACAGTGATCGGTTCTCTGGACGTTGCGCTAATGGCTTGGCGTCCTCTTACTGGAATCATGTAGAGAAAGACTACTGTGGACTTCTTCAGAAGCCCGACAGGGCGCATATTTCTGTCCGGAGCGATGACACGAAGGCCATGACAAGAAAAGTCCGAAAGTCTCCTGGCAAGGAAAGCATCCGCCTTAAATGCATGCTTCCCAGGAAGAAAGAAATAAAAAGCAGAGGTTTAATGGCACCAAGAAAAACATACTGCGCGGAATAAGATGTAGGAACAGATTGCATAGCTTAAAAGAATCACCGCGGCCGAGAGGGACATGTGAGAAGAAGGGGTGAAATAGACGGCGGAAATAAATCAACAGTAGTGCAGGATGTCTTTGGTAAGTCAAGAAACGCTAAAAAAGATATCCAGAGTGTCGCCAAGGTTCATAACTGACTGGGGCTGCTTTCTACGGAAGTAGTGAAGAAGGTTAAAAACAGAAAACGTGCATCAATCAGCAGAAAAATCAAAGAAATTTTGAAAGCTTGAGACCCTATTTGTTTCGCTCCAACTTAATTAACGTGATATTTTACACGTGCTAACTCTTCGTCCTTCCTGATCACACGTGGCGTTCCCTGCTGCAGAAATATTTGGTTTTGAAGTTGTTTTGATTAAATATTTGATGCACGCTTATATGTTTTTTTTACGTCAAAAAGTTTTTTTATATCTCTTTAAGCGGCAACGATACTGCTTTTATACACAAGGTCCGAATAAAAAATTGGAATGCGGGCCTAATTATAGAACGCTCCTTACCCTATACTATTCCGCTATCTGAGATAAAAGGCCGTTCATGCTTTTTAAACTCAAAGTAGCATTCATGGAAGCCATATAAATTCATATGCGTCTGTACTCCCTCATTCGGCAAGGAGGGTGTCAGAGCTGTGAGGAGTCGCTTGTACTCGCCTGGTGTCGAGAATTTGCATCTGATAATTCCCGGGTTCGAACCCGACCGCGGCGGCTGCGTTTTTATGGAGGAAAAACGGTAAGGTGTCCGTGGGCTGTGCGATGTCAGTGCACGTTGAAGATCCCCAGGTGGTCGAAATTATTCCGGAGACCTCCACTACGGCACCTCTTTCTTCCTTTCTTCTTTCACTCCCTCCTTTATCCCTTCCCTTACGGCGCGGTTCAGGTGTCCAACGATATATGAGACAGATACTGCGCCATTTCCTTTCCCCCCCAAAAAACAATAAAAAAACAACAATAATAGAAAAATATGTTTCTAAACTGCAAAAAATGAGCACACATCTGTAACGATGCATTTATATTGACATACGCGCACCTATGTGCGCTCGTATTGATTTTTACAAGTATTGCTTCAATGCTCTAGATAACACGACTGGCAAACAGGTGATCTGGCAAACTCGAACTGTTAGCCTTGAAGCGGCAGCAATGAACGCTCGCGCAGCACTGTCGGTGATGTGTACGG